>VZQC01007525.1:661072-685856 GCA_009823505.1 Rhizomys pruinosus
TTGCACATGAGATACTTATAACATGTTAGGTGGAATTATGACCCTGCCATTGTTTGCAATTGACATTAAAGCATAACATAAGGAGAGGCTATTTATTGGGTGTCAAGTTGACAAGGGGTGGACTTGTGATGGTTAATCCTGGGTGTCAACTTGACTGGACTAAGGAACAAATAAGAGAAAAAGGGTCTTCTGATTGGACCACCTCAACCCGGATGGCCCACCCCAAATGTGGGCATTACCTTCTGCCGGCAGGCAGTATTTAAGGCCATGGCAGAGGGAGCTGGTCCCTTTTCTCCTGTGGCTTGCCTCTCTCATCTGGTGAGTTTGTCTTGCTGCTGTGATCAACCTTTTGGATCCCAGTGTGTACTGAGACCGGCAGATCTCCTGGAATCCATTCGGGCCTTCAGCACTAGATTGGGACTACTGAGACATCCAGCCTTGCGGACTGAGCAGTTCCCTGGATTCTTGGCCTTTCCAGTGTGGTGCAGCTACTGTTGGACTCCTTGAACTCTGTCACGTGAGCAAATTGATAAATTGTATATAGCTATATATTCATCCTGTTGCTTCTGTTTCTTTAGAGAACCCTGACTAATACATTCAGCTACAGGTCTTACAGCAGTGGAACAGGAACTGACTTGGAAGTCTTCTACCTGAAGTTTAGCCCTCAATGCTAGATGATAATATGCAAACTACTAAGGGAGAAAATCATGCAGTGGTCCAACACAGCCCTAAAGCCTAATAACCATAATGACTGGCACAGCAAAACTACTCTATTGGTGGCCCTGTTACCTGGGGAGTAATCAACAGCTATTTAATTAGACCCAAAACCCCATCAACAGGAGTGAACTCATGGGTGCCATTGTAAACTCAGGCAAATGCACAGGGCTGAATAGGACATAGATCCTAGAGGAAACCCTATCTCTCTATATCTCTAGACAAATGAAATTTCTTATCATTTGCTAAATATGGATCCTTTTCTTTGAACTCATCTTTAAAGTGACCTCATCCCTAATGTGAACTCATTCCTAATGTGAACTATTCCCTAGTATGACCTCCTCCACAGTGTGAACTCAGACCACAGTGACCTCATCCCTACTGTGTCATCTCTAGTGTGACCTCATCCTTACTGTGCCCTCATCCCTACTGTGCCCTCATCCCTACTGTGCCCTCATCCCTAGTGTCAACTCATCCATACTGTGAACTCATACCTAGTGTGTGACCTCATCCCTTGTGTGACCTCATCCCTTGTGTGATATCATCCCTATCATGAACTGCTTTTTAGAGTGACCTCATCCTCAGTGTGACCTCATCAATACTGTGACCTCATACCGATTTTGACCTCTTTCCTACTATGATCTTATTACTATTGTGACCTCATCCCTACTATGGCCTCATCGCTAGTATTACCTTATCCCTATAATGAATGCATCTTTAGAGTGACCTCTTCCCTAATTTGACCTCATCCCTACTGGGACCTCATCCATAGTGTAACCTCATATGTAGTGTGATGTCATCTCTTGTGTGACCTAATCCATAATATGAAGTCATCCCTGGTGTGACTTAATCCCTAATGTGACCTCATCCATAGTGTGACATTATCTCTACTGTGATCTCATCCCTCTTGGTAACTCATCCCCAGTGTCCTAATTCCTAGTGTGAACTCATCCTTTTTTTATTTTTTTTTATTTTTTAAGGGATTCACAATATAAGAGCATAGTTGTTTTCAGATTACATCAACGTTGCTCAGTTTGCCATACAATTAGGTAACTGGTGCTAGCATCCACAGATGAGGGATACCATTCATCGTTTGTTTTTCTGGGACTGTGTTACTTCACTTAGCATGATATCTTCTAGCTCCAGCCATTTACCTGCAAAGTTAGAGATAGAGTTTTCCTTAAGTCCCAGTTATCCTAGAACTTGAAGTCTAGCTTCAATCTCACAGAGTTCCGCCTGCCTCAGCCTTCTGAGTGCTGGGATTAAAGACATGCAGTACCATACCTAGTACATCCAACACTGTGAGAGCTAGCCAGCAGGGAAGAAGCTTTCAGTTCAGTTCCAGCTTGCTTTTCTGTCTTGGAACCAAACCAAGGTATGTAGTGTCTACAGGAAAAGGTCTTATTAACTAGTTCTGATGTGGAACTAAGAGGAATGGCAACATCCTGTGTTGTTTGCAGGGAGTGGGTTGGGACCTCTATGACCAATGACTCCTGTGGAGATTTCCCACATCTGGCATTAGATTTTGTTTTAGTGACTCATTATTTCTAGGACTGGCATTGTCTACCCTTGTGAGGTATCTGCCTTCAATTTCTCATATTTCTTTTTTTTTTTAAATTGGGCTCCCAAATAAGTGCTCAAGTGGCTTTTTCATATTGTCTTTGTTTTCATTAACATCCCCATTCCCTCATTTCACCCATACCCCCAGTCTCCTTCCTGTTTGAACCTTTAAAGCCCCAGCATTCCCCTTCTCCACCCTCATTTTACTAAACTGCGTGCTGCTGTTCCCTTCTCTCAGAGAACCCTGCCCACTGTCGATTTTCTAGTTTCCTGGATTCTGCAGGTACTTCAAGTTAAACATATAAAACTAAAGAGTTGATATAACATCTGCATATGAGAGAGAATATACAGTGTCTTTCTGGGCCTGGGTTTTCTTGAATAATTTTTTCCAGTTACATCCATTTACCTCTAGATTTCATAATTTCATTTTTTATAGCTGAATAAAATGCCATTGTACATATGTACCATTCATCCATTTATTACTTGGTGGACATTTGGGATGATTCCATTTCTTAGCTATTATAAAAAGAGCTGCCAATGACTCTGTCTGTAGTAGGATAGAGAATCCTTTGTATATATGCCCTAGGAGTGATATGGCTGGGTCATATGATACTAGTTCTTTTTTTGAGAGAGAACAGGATCCTCCCTGTAGCTCAAGCTAGCCTGGAACTACACTGGCTATGTAGAACAGGGGAACAGAGTACCTTCACTCTGACAGATATCTTTCTGCCTTTGCCTCTGCCTTTCAAATGCTGGAATCAAAGATGTGCCCCACCACAGACGGTTCAGTATTTCTATTTCTAATTTGTTTTGAACCTGCGGACTTCCAAATTGGCTACACTGGTTTACACTCCCACCAGCAGTAAAGTATAATGTTTGTCCTTTCTCCATATCCATTCCAATGTTTGCTGTCATTTCTGTCCTTGATGATGGCTGGGGTGAGATGGATTCTTGTTTTTTTTTTTTTCTTTTTCTTTTTCTTTTTTTAAAATTTTTATTTTGTATGTGTATGAATGTACTGTCTGCATGTAGGTTTGTGCACCCATTGTGCAATGCCATGGAGGTCAGAAGAAGGTGTTGGATTCCCCTGGAACTGGAGTTAAAAGATGGTTCTCAGCCGCCATGTGGGTGCTGGGGATCGAACCCGGGTCCTCTGCAAGAGCAGTCAGCGCTCTTAATCACTAGGCCATCTCTCCAGCCCTGGATCCTTAAAAATTTGTGTGTATTTGTGTGTTGGCTACATGTATGCAAGTGCACTTGTGTCATGCAATGCTCACAGAGTCAGATGAGGGTGTTACATCACCTAGAACTGGAGTTACAGACAGTTCTTAGCCACCATGTGTGTGCTGGGTTTCAAACCTGGGTCTTCTGCAAGAACAGCAGTGCTCTTAACCACTGAGCCATCTCTCCAGTCCCTGGATTCTTAAAGTAGTTTTAATCTGCATTTCCTTAATGGTTGAACACTTTTATTTTTGGGGGGGGGGGTCTTTTCAAGTCAGGGTCTCCCTGTAGCCCCAGCTATCCTGGAACTCACTCTGTAGACCAGGCTGGCCTTGAACTCACAAAGATCCACCTGCCTCTGCCTCCCGAGTGCTAGGATTAAAGGCGTGCACCACCATGCCCAGCAGTTGAACACTTTCAAAATTTAATTGAATTTTGTGAGTTTCATATAATTTGATCATATTTAGATCCCTTCCTATATCTTCACCTCCTTGCCCCCATCAAATTTACACACATACACACACATACACACACACACATACACATACACACACACATATTTATGCTTATACAATGAGGTTTGTGTCCCCAAATGCCCTTTGGTGTAAGTTCATCCACTGCAACTTGGTCAGACTACCTAGTGTCATTCCCTTAAAGAAGACCAAGTCTTCCCTCATCCACCAGTGATCAGCTGCCAATACTTCCTTGGCTAAGATAGGGGCTTGTCCAATTCCCCAGTTCTGTGGTGGCTTTTTGTCTGGTTCGAGTTTGTATAGATCTTATGCATGCTGTAATCATTGCTGTAAGTTCATATGAGCAAGTTCCCAGAAGCCTGGAAAACTCAGTTTCATTGTGGTAATGTACCCCCATTGGCTCTTAGAGTTAATCTGCCCCCTCTTCCACAATCCCTGAGTGACCGAGATTTAATATAGGCGTCCTGTCCAGGGACCCAGACTCTGCAGTCTCTTATTCTCTGCGTTTTGGCCAGTTGTAGCTTTCTGTATCAGACTCATTTTGTTGCACAAGGAAGCTTCGCAGCTGAGAATTGACAGAGCATTAGTATACTTTCTACCCTATATTCTGTGAGCCTTAGTTGTAGAGTTCTATTGTAGGTGTGTCACTTAGGGCTAAGCATCTCACAGACACTTAATTGTTTAACCAGTTGTGGAACTGTAATAGTATCCCTCTGTTGCAAAAAGAAGCTTCTTTGATGCATGGTGATAGGTATACTTGTCTATAAATATAAGTATACATATTTTCTCTATGATCTATGACCTCTCCAGCTGTGTGTATTTGGCTATGTTTACAGTGCCACCCATGAGTTCCCTCCCATTGAGAGGGCTTTTAGTTCAATTAGATGTTGATTACCCCCAAGGTAAAAGTGCTACTACTGCACTGCAGTAGTTTGTTGTGCCAGTCATTGTTGTGGTTATTAGGCTTTAAAGCTGGGGTTTGACCATTGAGTTTTCTCCCTTGGCAGTTTGCATAATATCCTCTGGACCTATGAGAGCTGGTCTTCAGGGAGTAGGCTTTCAGGTCAGTTCCAGCTCCATTGCTCCGAGTCCTTTGACTAAAGTATGTCCTGTCTTTAGCAATAGGGACTTGGTTCAACTTCTAGAAGGAAACCAAGGGCTATGGCAGTAGCCTGTGTTATTTTGGGAGTCTCTTGGACTATTCTGACCAACAACTTGGAGGGAGGTTTCTACTGTCTGGCACTGTTTATTGTTATATAGCCTTCAGCTATATAACATGCACTCGTGTTCAGATAGTATATGTATATTTTTCAGTGTAGATTTGAACTAATATATTCCCCCCTGGTTTTTCATATGACCTAAGCATTCTTTATCTTTCTTCCTTCTCAACTTCCCTCCTCCCTCCCCAGCTAAAGTATTCCCATTTTCTCTTTGATGATATCTATTTTTATTATCCTCTACCTCTTGAGTTCTTTCTTCCTCTTTATCCTCATAGTTTCTTGTATAGCCTTCTTCCTTCTCAGTTAAACACCCCCATTTTCTCCATTTCTCCCTTTGTAGCACCTGACTCCTACTATCCTCCTCTCTCTGGCTCCTTCTTTCCTTTTACTGCCATGGTTTCTTTCCACTTTCCTGGCTTCCGAGGTTACCTCGGGACATAATCACATAAGGATTTGGTGCTAGGATCCACAAATGAGACAAAACATGTGCTGCTTGTTTTTCTGAGACTGTTACTTCACAATATAACAGTTTTTAGTTCCATCCATTTACCTACAGATTTTATGAGTTATCTTTCTTTACTGCTAAGGAGAACTCCATTGTTTAAATACACATTTTTTATTATGCATTTGTCAGCTGAGGGACATTTAAGTTATTTCCATTTCGTAGTTATGAAAGCAGCAGCAACAAACGTGGATGTACAAGTATCTCTGCAGTAGTATGAGTCCTTTGGGTGTATGCCAAGGAGTGGTATAACTGGATCATATAGGTTTAGTTTTTAGTTTTTTTAAGAGTGATCCACACTGGGCGTGGTGGTGCATGCCTTTAATCCCAGCACTTGGGAGGCAGAGGCAGGCGGATCTCTGTGAGTTCAAGGCCAGCCTGGTCTACATAGTGAGCTCCAGGCCAGCTGGGACTAAAGGGAGATCCTGTCTCAAAAAGACCAAAAAAAAAAGAGTTATCCACAATGCTTTCCATCGTGGTTATACAAGTTTGCAATCTTGCCAGCAGTGAAAGAGTGAGCATTCACTCCCCTTTCCTCACATCCTCACCAGCATTTGGTATCATTTGTTCTCTTGATCTTAGCTGCTTTGACTGGTGTAAGATGAAATCTTAAGGTGATTTTGGTTCACATTTCCCTAATTACTAAGGATGTTGACCACTTTAAGGTATTTCTTAGCCATTTTTATTTCTTTTTGTTATTTTTTGACGACTCTGTTCGGATCCATAGCCCATCTTGTAATTCGGTCATTTTATTCTTTGTTTTTTGAGTTCTTTTATATTCTGGATATTAATCCTCTGTCAGATATATAGCTAAGTGAAGATTTTTCTCTCTGTGGGTTTCCTCTGCGTTTCCTTGGTTGTTTCTTTTCCTATATAGAAGCTGTTTTAGTTTAATGAGGTCCCACTTGTTGATTGCTGACCTTAATTCCTGAGCAACTGATGTCTGATTTAGAGAGTTCTTTCCTGTACCTATATTTTGTATGGTGCTGCCTGTTTTCTTCTAACAGTTTCAGAATTTCAGGTTTCACATTGAGGTCTTTGATCCAATTACAGTTGACTTTTGTGCAGGGTGAGAGATAAGTATCTTATTCATTCTTCTTCTGATGTAGATCCAGTTTTCCCTGTACCATTTGTTGAAGATGGTGTCTTTCTTCCATTGTGTGTTTTTGGCACTTTTGTCAAATATCAGGTGACTGAAATTGCATGCCCTCATGTTTGGGTCTTCTATTTTGTTCCATTGATCTACATGTGTGTTTCTGGGCTAATACCATGGTGTTTTATAACTATAGCTCGGTAACATAGTTTGAGATCTGGTATGGTAAGCCCCCCACCCCAGCATTGCTCTTTGTGCTCAGGATTTATTTGGCTATCCAGGATCTTTTGTGATTTCATATGAACTTTAGGATTTTATTTTTGTAATTCTGTGAAGAAAGGAATTTTGAATGGCACTGGATTGAATCTATAAATTGCTTTTGGTAGGATAGTCATTTTCACAATATTAATTCTACCAATCCATTAGCACGGGAGGCCCTTCCATCTTTGGTGTCTTCCTTAATCTTTTCTTCAGAGATTTAAAGTTTTCATTGTAGAGATCTTTAATGTTTTTGGTTAGGTTTATTCCTAAATATTTTATTTTTAAGGCTATTGTGAATGGGAGGGTTTCATGAACTCTTTCTCTGATTTCTTATTACTGGTCTACAAAAATGCTACTGATTTTTGTACATTGATTTTTGTGACCTGCCACTTTGCTGAAAGTGTTGATGATTTCTAGAAGTTTTCTGGTGGAATTTTTGGGATCTCTACTATATAATATCATATCATCTGCAAATAGGGATCATTTGATCTCCTCTAACTAGTAGGTATAGACCCTGGAGCAGGAGAATATAGTTGGTCTAGTTTCAGTGGGATCAAGGTGCAGTGAGTGGGATCTCAGGTGGGAAAAGCAGGAGGGGGGCCTAGACCCAAGGCAAGAATGGGGACAATATGGGGAGAGAGAATGTAGCTGGTCATGATGCAGGGGAATCAAGATGAAGTGGTCGAGGTCTGACTTACCAGGGTGGTCTGGAGGTCTCGGGCAGGACAATCAGGAAGGTCCAAGGCAAGTGTGGGGGCAGCATGTGGAGGGTCTAACTAGCTAGACATAATGGGTGTGGACCCTGGAAGAAGAGAATCAATCTCAAAATCTCAGTCTTTCAATCAATCTCTCTCCCTCCCTCCCTTCCCCCTTCCCCTCCCTCCCTCCCCCTCTCCTTCCTCTTCCCCCCCTCCCTCTCTCCCCCCTCCTCCTCTCTGTCTGTCCCTCCCTCACTCCGATCTCTCTTGTCCCCGATTACTGCTAGAGTAGTAGGATAAGAGATGAAGATAAAAGGATACAAATCAAAAAGAGGTCAGACTACTTTATGTAAATGATAAAAGCCTACATATAAGAGAACCTAGATGCCCCACAAATAAACAAACAAAACAAACCTCTTGGAACTGATAAAACACATTCAGCAAAGTGGTACCATACAAAATTAACACACAAAAAGTCAGTATCCTTTCTTGATACCAATGACATAATGAAAAAAAAAGTCAGTGTGGCAGTCCCATTCATAATAGCCATACCCACAAAAACGTATCTGGGAATAACTAACCAAGGAAAAGAAAGACCTCTACAGTGAAAAGTTTTTAAGACATGAAGAAATTGAGGCAGACACTGAAAGATGGAAAGACCTCCCTTGCTTAGGGATCAGAAGAGTCATTATTGTGAAAATGGCTTTCCTTCCAAAGGGAATCTGTAGATTCAGGGCAATCCCAACCTCATGATTCTAGGGACATTCTTCACAGTCATAGAAGATCAATCTTATAATTTATATGGAAGCATAAAATACCCGGGAATAGCCAAAATGATACTAAACAAAAAGAATACTCTGTGGAGGGTAGCACCATACCTGATTTCGAGTTATACTACAGAGCCATAGTAATAAAAACAGCAGGGTACCGATAGAAAAATAAGATAGATCTTTGGAATAGAGGACCCAGATATAAGTTCATGCAACTACAACTACCTGATTTATTTTTTTAACAAAGACAATGACACTGGAGAAAAGACAGCATCTCTGACAAATGATGCTGAGAAACCTGAACATCAGCATGTAGAAGGATGAAATTATACCTACTTGTTTTTGAGAGGTTCTCTTATTGAACTAGGAAATTCATCAGTTTGGATTGTTTGGCTGGTCCAACACTCCAGGGATCTGCTGATCACTGGTCTCCCCACCCCCTCAAAAGCATTGGGCTTACAGATGTATGCTGCTACTCCTGGCTACACTCTAGCATGTGGGTGCTGAAGATCTGAACTCAGGTCCTAAGGTTTGCACTACGGGTACTTTACTGACTGAACCATATGCCCATCCCCATTACTAATAGTTTTTCTTAAATCAATTTTATATAAAACAAAGTTTTTAATATAAACTAGTAGCTTTTTAGAATATTTATTTTATGTGTATGAATGTTTTGCCTGCATGTAAGGGCACCTGTGTCATGCAAAGCCCATAGAACACAAAGGCTAGAAGAGGGCATCGAATCCTTTGGAACTTGAGTTGCTGTTGGTTGTTGGCCTCCATGTGGGTGCTGGGAACAAAACCCAGGTCCTCTGCAAGAGCAGCCAATGCTCTTAACTGCTGAACCATCTCTCCAGCCCCACTAGTAGCTAGTTTGAGGGAAATAATACTTTATTGCCATCATTAGCACCGTGTGTGTGTGTGTGTGTGTGTGTGTGTGTGTGTGTGTGTGTGTGTGTGTGTGTGTAAGGCCTAGAAGCCTGGAATCAAGGACATAATGTGCATAGGAGACATTTTCCTATCTGATACACTCGTAGAGTGGATTTGGGAATTGTAGTTTTAACATTTAATTCTCTTTTTGGTCATTTACAAAAGCTTATGGTTGGCATACACCAGCCCCGTTATAAGTCATAACTGGTACAGACGAGCTTGTATATTCAGGGTAAATATCAGCATTTACAGTTTGCTGGTCCAAGGAGCTTTATCACCAATAAATTCAGAAACAGATTCCTGAGGGGGGAAAATGTTAGTTAGACAACAATCATTTAAAAATATTAAGTGACTTTAAATATCAGATAATTAAGTTTTTCATCTAGTTGAAGAAATAACCTAGATTTTAAAAAGATTACTATTACATGATAGTTGAATGACAATTTCAAGAGAAATGCTAATTGATAAGATTGTGAAACTATTTACTCTTTTTTTTTTTTTTTTTGGTCTTTTTGAGACAGGGTCTCCCTGTAGTCCCAAGTGGCCTAGAACTCACTGTAAAGACCAGACTGGCCTTGAATCACAAAGATCTGCCTGCGCCTGCCTCCCAAGTACTAGGATTAAAGGCGTGCGCCACCATGCCTGGCCGAGACTATTTACTCTTAAAATGCTTTTTAGATATTCTACCTGAAGCAATTAGAATATGCCAGCTCTCTGGTGTTCTATTTTAGTGTTTTTGTTGTATAGTTAATCTTCGAAATGAAAATTTAAAGACTTTGAACTAATATATTTTAGTCTTAGTGTAAATTGTTTGAGTGCCAAAATACTGTACTGACTTTATACAAAAAGTGCATAATTGAAAATACACTCACTTGTATTTTTCTATGATTCATATATCTTTTAAATAGCTATAAAATATGTAAATATAAAATTTGGCACTTTAACTAAATCAGTGATGTTAATTATATTCATAGTTCTGTGCAATCATTAACATATGCTTTTACTATTTTTTAAATGATGGGTTAAAATTAGCTTTATGAGGTACAGTATGATGTTTCCAAGTAATGTACATCATGGACTGGCAGTCTGTACCTAGTCAGCCTGTACATTTTTGTAGAAACACTTAAAATATTCCCCATCAGCAATTTCCTGGAATATAGTTGCTAATTGCAGTTGTCATCAGGTACAATGGATCTCTTAAATTTTTTTCTAACTGAAATTTTGTTTTTTGACTAATATCTTCCTAATCTGCCTACCACAACCCTTCTAGTCCCTAATAGCTTCTATTCTATACTTCTAGGAGTTCATCTTCTGTAGATGAATATAGGTGAGATCTTATAGAGTGTTTGTCTTTCTGTGCCTGGCTTATGACAAATAATGTTTTCCAGCTTCATCTGCATTGTTACAAATGGCAGGCTGTCCTTTTCTAAATTTCCAGCAACAGTGGAGTAAAGTAACTGTTCAACTTTGCTTTCTGTTACTGTGATAAACACTATGACTAAAAGCAACTTGGGGAGGAAAGTGTTTATTTCAAAATCTTAATGGGCTGCAGTCCTTTTAGGGAACTCAGGGCAGAACCCAAGCTGGAGCAGAGGCTGAACCATGGAGGAAAAGTGCTCACTAGTTTGCTCACAGGCTCAGTGTCAGCTACCTTTCTTATATAGCCCAGGCCCAGCTGCCTAAGGATAGTACTGGCAACAGTGGGCTGGGCTCTCCTATATCATTTAGCAGTCAAGGAAACACCTCTAAAGACATAGACACGGCCAGTCTGACTGACAGGATTCTTCAGTTGAGAGTTCCTCTTCCCACGTGTTAAGTTGATAGCCAAGCTTAGACACACAGTGACCCTGAAATCTTTATAATTCTCTATTTTTTTCTTTGTTCGTGTTTTATTTTTATTTTTGACACAAGGTCTTGTGTATCCTGGGATGGCCTCAGACTCATTATGTAACTAAGGATGACTTGAACTTCTGATCCACCTACCCCTACCTCCTGAGTGCTGGGATTGGTTGTGTAGTACCCTATCCAGTTTTAGGTGATGCTAAGGACTGAACTCAGGAATTTGTATATGTTAGGCAAGGACTCTACCAGCTGAGCAACATCTCCAGTCCCTTTTAAAAATTAATCTATAGGTTAGCATTTAAAATAATGAGTTTCATCATGGCATCTTCCCATCATGCTGACTCAAAATGCTAACTTAAAATGTCAATAAAAAGATTCTTAACTTGATTATTTGAGTTGTGTACTCTTTCAGTTGTAGATTGATTTTATTTAACTTAGCCATGTTAATATTAGAAGACACAGCATCAAAATGGTATAAAAACAATAACATTAAATCAGGTAAATGAGATGTATTTGCCAATTTTTAAGATTAATTTCTGTGCCAGCCATGGTGGTGCACACCTTTAATCCCAGCACTCAGGAGGCAGGGGCAGGCAGACCTCTGAGTTCAAGCCTGGTCCACAAAGCAAGTTCCAGGCCAGCTGGGGCTATAGGGAGACCCTATCTCAAAAAGAACAGCAACAAAAAGATTCATTTTTATTTATAATTTTAGGTGACTTCTGAGAAATATACATATCTCTAGTTTTGCTATCAAATAGCAAAACTATAGTTTTATACATTTATAATCAAATATTTCTTTAAATATTTATACTTAACAAAGTCTTTTTATTTTTATTTTATATGTATGCATGTATTGCTGTTCATTCTGTGCTAAACTTCGGGTTTCAGCTTCATTTAACTCTGCTTTACCTCTGTGTCTCAGGTGATACGGGGCTTCTGAGTGCTTGCTTTAGTTCTTTAGTCTACAGTTTCAGTATGTTCCTTGAACCTGCTTCATTTTTGTCATTTTGTTTCTTTGCCTCAGATTGCAGAATTCCTGCTGACCTCTGAGTTGTTTCAGATTACATTTCTCACTAATCCCATTTCTCAACAAATAGAGGTCAGACTTCAGGCCTTCATCCTAAGATACAGGATCTCTCCTATGAGGAGCTCCAACATGCTATGGGTCTTCAGTCTTTAGGCTTAGCCTTTTTGTATAACCTGTAATATAGCAGTTGTAATTAAGAGTACAGTGCAGGTCATGGGCCTGCCTTCCTGTTGCCTTTCATTGTTATCCCAGTGTTTTAGAAGTATCAAAGTGAGGCATAGTAGTGCATACACGTAATTGGAGAACTAGGAAGACAGAGGTAGGAGGATTACCACAGTTTTGAGACCAGCCTTGGTAGCATAGTGAGACCTTATCTCAAAAAAATGTAACATACACTCCTTTTTCATTGTCAAATACTGTTTTTCTTAGGTGTACTCTTCTAGACATGCCTTTTAAATTTCTTATAAATTTTTTATTGATTGCTCCTTGACAATTCCATACAACTATGCAGTGTACCCTTTTTACTCTCCTTATCCTTTTAATTTCCTCCCACCCCTGCTATCCCCAACTCTTCCCCAAGGTCCCCATCCCACATTTATACTTTCTTGTTTTGTTTTGTTTTGTTTTGTTTTGTTTTGTTTTGTTTTGTTTTGTTTTGTGAAACATTGCTTTTAACCAGGACCAACTGTGGCTACAGGCTCCAACTATTCATTGGAGCCTGGTGGGTTCTCCATTTGATACACAGCTGAAGGCATTGACTGACCTCCAGAATCCATTAGTTGCTTAAAGTTCAGTAGGGTGTGTAGGATCCCATGAGCCCCTCCTTGATCCCTGACTGGCTATTGACAGGCCTAGTCTTGTCCAGGCCAAATGTAGGCAACTGCAGTTGCTGTGAGATAATTTTTGCCATGGCTATATCATACTCTGCAGATAGCATTTTGCAGCTCTTCTTCCCATCTTCCAGCTCTTTCATTCTTTCCACTCTGAATTATGGTGTTCCTGAGGCTTAGAGGCATTGGTATAGATCTTCTGTTTAGGGCAGAGCACTCAACCGTCATTGATTCTACAAGTCTTGAACAGCCATGAGACTCTGAATTCACTGCAAAGAAGCTTATCTAAGGCTAGGAATAGTATTTATCTGTGGGTATGAGCACAAATATTTAGACTGTACTTTGATGCAGTATCAGTTTTTAGTTGATAACAGTAGTAAGTTACCCCCTAGGTCCTATGATGTCCCTAGTCATGATTTTTGACTGAGTTTACCCTATTAGACATGTATTCCCACCTGTGGAGCAAGCCTCAAATGTAGTCCTAGAGGAGTTGGATTACCCTCACAACAGTGATGTCACTATTCCTCCAGTGAGCACATTGCCTAGGAGGGTGGCACTGTAGTCTGTAGGGTCCACAGTTGGGTAAGGCTGTTGACATAGAAGAAGCTCCTATCTCAGTTCCAGCTTACTTTGTGTCTTGCAACCAAGGTGGTTGGTGTCTTCAGTAATAAAGTCTTGTTATCTAGTTCTGGTAGGTAGCTAAGAGAAATGGCAATAGATTATATTGATTTAGGGGCCTCAGAGGCCTTCCTGACCACCCTCTGTTAAGAAGGAAATATCTCATACCTGGCCCTGGGATTTTTGTTTGATAAACAGTGGTTTCTAGGAGCAGCGTTATCTAGCCATGCAGAATATCTCCCTTTTATTTTTTAACTTATATTTTCAATTGGCTTACAAAGTAGGTTTTCATATGACTATTTTTATAGGCTGGACACTATTTCTTACATCTTTGTATTATAGGTGTATTATTACCCTGGCCTTTTCCAATCTGGCTACTGTCTGTGCTCGCAAGCAATCCCTTTCCAGGCTTTTTATAGATTGTTTTTGTTGTTTTTTTGAACAAAGCCCAATTCTATGAGTATAGCATGAAATTTGGTACCCTACTGTTAGCATGCTACATAATGGTTCAGCTCCATTTTCCTAACCTTTAAAGAAAGGAACAAGGCATTCCTGCTAATCTGCCTGGGGTCTAAACTAAGGTACTTATGGCTAACTAGGCCATTAAGCTGTCCCATAGCATGTGATACTTAGAAACCACATTCCATGGCGTGGATCTGTCAGTCTATTTTACCTCAGCCGTTTCCCTAAAGAAGAGCGACGGTCTGGAATCATTGGTTTCTTCTAATGTTGCTTCCCTTTTTCTTTAAAGTAACGACAGTTTTGCTCAAAAGTGGCTAGTGAATACAAGGTACCATATACATCCATTTTTTGTTGTGGTGGAGATCAGACTGTAGGACTTCACATATGTATGCTAAGCAAGCTATACCTATAACGTGCAGTTAAATCATTTTATATCCCGAGCTTTGGCATTAGAGGGAACTTTGAAGGTCCTAGAGACATACCTTAATTTGGATAGCATCTCTTGACATTTTGGCTTTTTGCTCTAAGAGAAGCAGTTCTTTTAGTAGTTATTAGACTACTACCTGGATTAATTAAGAGTGCATAATTAACTAGTCTAAGTACCATGAAATTAGATATTGGCCTACTTATTCCCACATGCCTTAGTCTATTAAGAATATTCATATTGGGGCTGGAGAGATGGCCTAGCGGTTAAGAGCGCCGACCACTCTTGCAGAGGACCCGGGTTCGATCCCCAGCACCCACATGGCGGCCGAGAGCCGTCTGAAACTCCAGTTCCAGGAGAACTCCAGTTCCAGGGGAATCCGAGACCCTCTTCTGACCTCCGCGGCATTGCACGACACGGGTGCACAAACCTGCATGCAGACAGTACATTGATATACATACCGAAATAAATAAAATAAAAAAAAAAAATTAAAAAAAAAAAAGAATATTCAAATATTTGGTTCTTTTCTAGCATGGTTCCCTACCATTATATTGAAATGGCTGTATTGACACTTACACTTTTTTTTTTTTTTATCACTTACAACTTTTAACATTTTTGTGTTCCTCATCTTCAGTACAGTCTGGGTGCTGTGCTATCAGATAAATTCTTCCTGTCTCCAATGCAAATAGTCTTGCAAAGTAGTAAGGGTTAACCCTAAACATGATCTTAGTATGCCCTGCTCTACCTACCAGCACAAAAATGGCTTCCTGGAGCCTGTGTCCTTACCTGGCCATATTATAGTAAGACTCCCAAGCGGAAGTAGAAAGTATAGAACTAGCCGGGCGTGGTGGGCGCACGCCTTTAAATCCAGCACTCGGGAGGCAGAGGCAGGCGCGATCTTGTTGAGTTTCAAGGCCAGCCGGGTTTACAAAGTGAGTTCCAGGACAGCTGGACACAGGGAGACCCGTGGCTCGAAAAGACAAAAAAAAAAAAAAAAAAAAAAAAGCACAAGAAAACAACAACAACAACAAAAAAAAAACGAAAAGTATAGAACTGAAGTTCTTACTCATCATGTGCTATTCATGTTAATTCCATTCTGGAAATCCAAAGGCTTTTACTTGAATTTTGAGCTTGGGCTGGAAGATGGAGGAAATACATCAATTTGCCACCTGCAGTAGAGCTAGTTTTTAATCTGTTAGCACTCAAAAGTGTCCCACAGAAAGTTTTTAGGAACTCTTAAGGGGAAGCCCAGTATGGTGGCTCAGGACTGTAATCCTAGACTGAGGTAGGAGAGTCACCATGGGGCTCAAGGAAGCCTGGGATACATAGTGAGTTCTAGAATAATCCAGGGTACAGGGTAAGACCCTGTTCTGAAAACAAACAAAAAATCCTTAAGGGTCTAGTTAATGTATCACAATAGAACAAAAACCATGTAAAAATTCATGAGGCAAGAAGATAGCCTCTGAAACTACATCAGCAGTTGTGTATTTAGTGAGGAAGGCACAGAGAGTTCTTTAGAACCGTACAGACTCGAACAGTCCTGAGGTTCTTGTAAGTCAAGTGCTTAACAGAGGTCTGTCTGAGGATAGAAAAAGACATAAAAAACACATAGAATGGAAGTTAAAAGGCTGAGATTTTTGGCTTTAGGGAGTGCAAGAAAATTCGAAAGTCATGTAGCACAGAGACAGAATGTGAGCCAAGATCAGATGAATCAGCAATAATTCACTAAATGTCTGCTGTGCCTGAGTTGAAGCCTGTCAGCAGACAAAGGAAGTGTTGCCTCAAAGCATCATCACCTCTGAGCACCTGTGCTATGTAGCCTCTGGCTTCACTCCCCGCTAATCTGACTTCCTTGGCTTATTTGGTACTTTCTTTTCTCTCTCTCTCTCTCTCTCTCTCTCTCTCTCTCTCTCTCTACATATATATATATAATATGTATATTAAATATTTTGACTTACTACTTTAAAATTTTTATGTGTCTAAGTGTATTGCCTCTATATATGTAAGTGCATCCATTTCATGCAATGCCCACAGAGGTCAGAAGAGCATGTAGAATCCCCTGGAATTACAGACAGTTATTAGCCACCATATAGGTCTGGGAACTGAACTTGGGTCCTCTGCAAGAGCAGTCAGTGCTCTTAACCACTAAGCCATCTTACTAGCCCTTATTTTTATTTTTTATTTTTTGAGGCAGAGCTGGCTTTGAACTCTTGATCCTTCTGCCTCAGATTCCAAAGTACTGGGATGTATGGGCATGTTCCATTAAGTTTCCTTCATACATTTTTTTGTGTCTTTTTTTTTTTTTTGAGGCAGGGTCTTCCTGTAGCCCCAGCTGGCCTGGAACTCACTCTGTAGACCAGGCTGGCCTTGAACTCACAGAGATCTGCCTGCCTCTGCCTCTTGAGTGCTGGGATTAAAGGGATACACCACGATGCCTGGCTTAAAGACGGGTTTTAGCCGCCATGTGGGCGCTGGGAATCAAACCCGGGTCCTTTGCAAGAGCAGTCAGCTCTCTTAACCACTGAGCCATTTCTCCAGCCCCTCTTCATACATTTTTTTATGAAGGTAAGCATTTCCACCAGTTATAGTGATAGACATCTGTAATTCTAGCACTTGGGGGGAGTGTCCAGCACTGAAGTTGGAAACTTGTGAGTTTGAGGTCAGCCTGGGCTACATAGTGCTACAGTTTCAAGAAACAAATCATTTCCTAGTGTGTTATTTTTCTGTATTTATTTCTCCTACTTGGCCTTGATTGCCTTCACCTCTTTCCAAAATTTCACCATCACTTTATTGATGTCTTTGATCCTGATTGTTCCCCAGACTCCCAATGTTCAGCTGCCTCCCAAATAGTCTCACACCAGTATCCTAAAGCACCTCAAATTCAATGTGTTCATAGACTTGTACTGAAACATGGATGAACTTTAAAGATATAATGATGCTAAGTGATAGAGGACAGACTTTTGTGTCCGGCTATTGTGTGCTTCCATTTATCTAAATGGAAAGGCAGCCCTAGAGATTAGTAGTTTCGAAGGGCTGGCAGTTCAGGAGAAAATTGGGGAAAAGTAGTAATGGGATCTTTGGTAATAGGCTTATAGTTTCTTTTTAAGAGTGAGAAAACTATTCTAAAATGGATTGTTGTGATTGGTTGCACAGTTCCTGTAAATATGTTTGGAAGGCACCAAATTGTTAACTTTAAACACATGAACTATATGTAATGGAAATTATATGTCAGTAAAGCTGTTAAAATACCAAACTTTCTCTTCTTTCCCCTTGTTGTCCGTAGCCATTATAAGTAGCAAGCCAACCAAAAAACTTGTCCTATAGTCAGTCTTCCTAGTTGTCCTTTCAACTTAACATCCCAAGTCTTATTTCTGTCACTCATATCTTCATTTTTAAGGAGTGCATGTTATTATACTATATAGATACATCATTTCATTTTTTTCCAAGCATTTTTGCTCAAATACTCATTTTGTAAAATTCCCTACCTTCTTGCATATATTGTTTTTTAGCCTAAGTTATTATAAAGTATATACCTCTGGGATTTTTATATTGACAATCTTAAATAAAACTGCTACATCATGTGCTCGCTTCAGCAGCACATATACTAAAATTGGAACGATACAGAGAAGATTAGCATGGCCCCTGCGCAAGGATGACATGCAAATTCGTGAAGCGTTCCATATTTAAAAAAAAAACAAAACAACTGCTACATCATTATTTTAAATCATACCGTAGAAATCATATGTACATACCATAGAAATCAGATATACCTAATTTTCAATTTAAAAATATACACGTTAGCTCTTCTAACACTAAGAAATGTTACATCCTTTTTTGCCTTAAAATTGGATTTCACTGCGCTTTTTCTATAGAATCTATCTTTAGAAATATTTTATTGATCACCTTTTAAAATATTTTACTAACCACCATTTCTAATTGGTATGTAATATTATTAGGTTTCTGTGACTGTCAGGTATTAAGTATTTCCTCTGGACTGAATTAATATTATAGTTAATCAAAGTATCATAAACAAACTGCAAATTTTTTGGAGTATTGACTAAACAAAACAAGTTTTACTAGAATTGGTTTCTTTTTTTCTGTGCATTTGTACATAAATATTATTGGTAGTAGAATAATAGTGTTCAAGTACCAATTGTAATTTTTCTTTTTATATCTCTAAGTACTGAGGAATCTTGTATGGTTGTGTAGATTACTTCTGTGATTAAGCAGTGCCACTTGTTTCTTTGGACTCACTCTAAATGATAGGTCAAAATGATCACTTACTGATCTATCACCTAGAAATATTTGAGTGTTCTATCACAGCTTGATTTTTGTCCTGTCTTTTAATTTTTGTTAAGCAAAGTCAAGAATTGGAAGCTATCTGACTTAGAGTATAAAATTATACCATTTATAGATAGTTGTTAATGGTGGTTCATTCTCTTGACACCATCCCCAGTACTTCAAAGTGCCCCTTTAGGACCTTCCCCAGGTAATTGAAAATTAGATTCAAGGGGACTTGTGGATATGGCTCAAGTGGGTAAACTGCTTGCTATATAAGCATTAGTACCTGAGTTCCAGTCCCCAGAACCTATGTAATCCCAGCTCTCCTACAGTTGGATGGAAGGTAGAGAGAGACATGAGACTCCCAGGAGGCTTTTAGGTGAGCTTAGAAGCAGAAGCGAATAACAAGAGTCCTGTCTCAATGAGTAGCATTGGCTGAGTGGTCTAAGGCCACTGGATTAAGAGATACTGTCTAAAACAAGGTAGAAAGTGAGGACACCCCACAGATGTCCTCTGATCTCCACATGTACACTTGTCACATATGTACCAACATATGCACATATTAAGGTGCACACAGAGAGAGAGAAAAAAACTTTTTTTAAAAAAACTGGGTTCGGGCTGGAGAGATGGCCTAGCGGTTGAGAGCGCTGACCGCTCTTACAGAGGACCCGGGTTCGATCCTCAGCGCCCACATGGTGGCCGAGAACCGTCTGAAACTCCAATTCCAGGAGAACTCCAGTTCCAGGGGAATCCGAAACCCTCTTCTGACCTCCGCGGCATTGCAATACAGAGGTGCACAAACCTACATGCAGACAGTACATGCATACAAATACAGAAATAAATAAAATTAAAAAAAAATACTGGGTTCAAGTTGGTAAGGCATATTGTTCCTTGTACAAGGTGAAAAGGGAGGGAACCAGCCTTACAAAATTTTGTAGGCAGTAGAATTGTAGAAAGTGCACATTAGGGGGCTGGAGAGATGGTCTAGCCATTAAGAGCACCGACTGCTCTTGCAGAGGACCTGGGTTTGATCCCCAGCACCCACATGGTGGCTGAGAACCGTCTTTAACTCCAGTTCCAGGGGAATCCTACACCCTCTTCTGACCTCTGCAGCATTGCACGACATGGGTATATTCACCTACATGCAGACAGTACATTCATACACATACAAAATAAATAAAATTTTAAAATTAAAAAAATAAAAAAACTATAAAATCACTTAGATTCTTAGATACTCCTGGTCTGTATCTGTAAACTTTGGAGCCATCTTGTTTTCTTGCTCCTGTGATTTGGTTGTTTAATCTCTTTACTAGCAGGTGCTCTCCTGGAACATGTCACTCTGACACAGTTTCCAAGTGTTTTATTGAACATAAAAAGAGACCAAACTTATTAGCCAGGTTTAGCCCTAAACTACTATTTTTAGGCATGTTTCCCTATAGCCTTTTGCATATTGAAACACATATGTTTTCACACATTTCTGCCTTTGTTTCTACTGTTCTCTTAGCTAGAATAGCCTCCATGTTGTTCCCCCTCCCATTTTATTTTTTATTTTTTTTTGGTCTTTTTGAGACAAGGTCCCCCTGTAGCCTCAGCTGTCCTGGAACTCTGTAGACCAGGCTGGCCTTGAACTCACAGAGATCCTCTGCCTTCCGAGTGCTGGGATTAAAGGCGTGCAGCACCACGCCCGGCTCTCCCCTGTTTTTTGGAGACAGGGTCTTGCTGTTTAGTCCAGGTTGTTGGCCTCAAACTCTCAATCCCACTTCTGCCTCCCAAATCCTGAGATTTCAGGCATGTGCCACCACATCTGGTTTCCATTATTTTCTTATATAATCCTTCTTTTGAGAGTCACTTTAAAGCCTTTCTGAGCCCCCCTCTTTAGTTCTTTCATTTTGTTTCTAATTAGTACTCTTTATTTTTCTAGTTTGCAAAGTAGATTAACAAATTCTTAAGGGCAGAGCAGGCCTCATTAGTCTATCTTCTTTTGCCTTTTATTTAATCAGTCTTTAGAAAATGTTTATTGTATGGAATTGAATCTGGATCATGCATACACATGCATACATATGCTCCAAAAAGTTAGTGAGCAAAAACCAATGGATGAGAATTCTCTGGGTTTGATGTTCTGCTCAGAGGACTCAGAGGACTCAGAATCTAATTGTACTGGTACGAGGCGGACTTGTTAGAGGGAAATACAGCAAAATCAGCTAAGGGAAAAGCACATGGGGCAAAATCTGGAAGAAAGGAAATGCACATTTGCAAGGTTCCTCTCCCAGGGGAGTCATTCAGTACATGTCTCATTCCTCCAGCAATTAGTTATCAGAACACATGTGAAATGTTGCCAGCTGGGAAGCTAGGCAATTGGAGAGTCAGGGCCTAGGGTTTTTGCCAGGAGTTTTATCAGGAAGGCTCCTCCTAGTGGACACAAACTGAAATTCTAGGCTCTTAGAAGGAAAGCAGATAGTGTTTGGCATAAGGCATATTACTTGGTTTCATCACTCACCAGTTAATGCTAGGACTCCTCCAGAAATCTGACTTTCTAGATGCCAACCTTAGAAGTGGGCACTTCCAAGGACTGCAGTCAGTTCTGTTAACTCTTTTCTGAGCAGCCATATGTTTACAGAGCTTAAGGGAAAAGGTATACGTGGTTGGTGTGTTCAGGAGATGTGTGCCAAGAACTTTCACTGATAGTCGCTTCCCAGAGGAGGTAGTTTGGAAGCTGAGGCATGGAAAAGAGCTAGGCATAGCAAGAGCTAAAGCCAAAGAGCCATGTTTAAACAGTAAGATGTGGGATTAGGGAAAAATGGAAATGGGCAAAACAGAGAGGGCCTCAAAATGTGAGTAAAATACTTAGTATTTAATATGGTAGCAGTAGGATCTCCTTTGGAAAAAATGATACTTTAGAATAGGGTAGCAGAATCCTAGGAAAGAGTGAGGTACAGTAAGACCAATAAGGGGGCATTTGCAGTGTTCCTGTGTGTCACTACGAAAGCTTGGACAAGAAGGGGGCTCATACCTAGTTTAACATTATACTTTTAAAAATTTGCAAGTCATTGGAAGATTGGGAGATCAGTTTGAGAGACGTATAGAAGAAGCTATGTTAAGGGTTGAAAGTAGTTCAAAATAATTGCACACTTTTATGAGATTTTTCAGTTGAAATTTTCTTTAGGATTATTCTAGTTAAAATTTCTTCTTAAAATTGTTAATAGGTTACATGAAGATAAATTTATGACTTGTATAATTGGTAAAGAATAAAGTTCTATGACATCCACCTCTTCAAATGAATGACATTGACAAAAATATATATTCATATATTTTGAACATTTCATTTACCAAAATAGAATAGTAAGAATTTTCTACCAGTATTGTTTTTATTGGAATTAAGCATTTTTGTTCTGATATAAATGCCCAAGTAAACAAACTTTTATATTTCTTTCAGTTTTAATGTGAGAACCTAGCTAAAAGGTAAGAATATATATAATAAGAATATATTATATATGTATGTTTTAATTTTAAATGTCCCTGAAGTATACATGTGATTCAAATCCATTTTTAGTTTTATTATTTGCATGGTTTTATATCAAGTTTGTGGTTGGTAATTGAGTATTTGGCATCAGGTCACAATATAAAATCTACATTCATTACCCTTTCATCATAGTTTTACTGTTCTTGTGAGTTCTTTTTCCTATATTTATTAAAACTTTGTCTTTTTGTTAACCATTTGAAAGCAAAGAAACTCCACCAATAGCTTCCTTTGCAGTTATCAGTCATTACAAGAGTCCATATAGTTTTAGAATAAATACTACAGGATGTAAAAGAAAATACTAGGGGGTTGGAGAGATGGCTCAGTGGTTAAGAGCACTGGCTGCTTTTTCAGAGGACCCAGGTTAGATTCCTAGCACCCACATGGCAGCTAACAACTGTAACTCCAGTTCCAGGGGAATCCAACATGCTCTTCTGACATCCATAGGCATTGTGTGACAGGAGTATGCATAGATGCATGCAAGCAATACATTTATACATAGAAAATAAAAATATTTTTTTTAAGTTTTTAAAGAAAAAGATATACTAGTTTGAGCTTCTACTTCTAGTGTGTCAGACTTGGGACTGGAGAGATTAAGAGTATTGCATTTATGCCAGAGTATTCTCACTGAAACTCACCTAAGGGAGTACAAGGCCATTTTCTAGGTTTACTGATACCAGTGTTACCTAGTGTCATAGGATTTCTTTTTGTCCTGTTGACTTAGAATTTAGTTCTTGTTTTGATTTATTCTATTGTTACATTGCATCTTGGGTTCCACAAAACCTTTGTAGGGAATAGTAAGTGCAGCTAGCACCATATGAAGTAAACTATTTTGAAAATTGCACTGTAAACTAAACTCTAGGTCAGGTGTTGTAAGTGACGCTCCTTCTGAAGCTTTTTTTCCTGTTTCTCTCTCTAGGAATATACAAACGTTGCCACAAAAAATTAACCTGGATTTGTTGCAAATGGAAATGGTACTAGGAGGACATACTGCAGCATCTCTTTTTGTCAGAAATTAAAATTGACACTACGACACTAATACTGTAACTTTCTTGATAAAATATCTTTATTTTTCACTAGTGGAATGCTGCAACTTTTATATACCTAATAATTGCTGTTCAAAAGAAATACTGTATTTAACTACAACTTTTTTGCAAAAACTCAATAGAATCACTTGAAAGGCATTATTTGTTGATGCATTTTTCTCTCAGCTAGGTTTCATCAAGAGATATGTTGAAAGTTTTGTTTATGTTATAAAATATCAGAATTATATAATGTGTGAAAGAACTTTAAAAGTGGCCTTACAGCAAATTTTATACTGATTTTTCTTTTACTGATGACATTTTGGCTTATAACTTGAAGTTTTCTTAAGTTTCTGAAGATCAAGGCCTATATGATTCATACATTTCATAATAATCTAAGAAGGCTAGAGAAAAGGTGCTTCAACTTTCCCATCAGGTAGTAATGAGTGCACTGACTTTTTGGATAAAAGATCTTAATGTAATATCTAAAACTTTGACATTGTTAAAGCAAAATGTAACAGAACATTTCAACATTTAGACATAGGCAAGGACTCCAATATTACAGGAAATGATTCCAAGCACCAACAAGTAAGATTGCATGAAACTATAGTCTCTGCACAGCAAAAGCAACAATCAGCAGAGTGAAGAGACAGCCACAGAACTACAGAAGAATCTCAGCCAACTGAAGATCAGACAGGGGATTTATATCTAGAACTGAAAAAATCAAATGCCCCAAATCATTCAATAATGGACAGATCTCAAAGAAGAAATACAAATGGCCACTAAATATTTAGGGAAAAGTTCAACATATTTATCCATGAGGAAAATGTGAATTACAAGTGCTTTGATATCATACATCACCCCAGTAAGAATGGCTAATATCAGTCAAGCAATCAGTCAACAAATGGTGACAAGGATGTAGGGAAAGATGAACCTGTATTCACTGCTAGTGAGAAGGTAAATTGGTACAATTGCTAAGGAATTAGTATAGAAGTTTCTCAAAGAAACTGGAAATAGAACTACCATATGATTCCTGGGTTTATTCATAAAATGCTCTGTTTACATACTACACCATGGTATAACATGCCCATGTTTATTGCTACACTAATAGCAATAGTTAGAAAATGGGGCCAATGGGTTGATTCATCAGATAAAGGCACTTTCAGTGCAACCCTGGCAACCTAAGTTTGATTTTGGAACCATATGTAAAAGTGTAAGGAGGCAAAAAACACTCCACTGAGTTGTCTCTGGTCTCCACACATGCGCTGTTGAATGCACAGGTCCTTCTCCATCACACACACACACACACACACACACAC
>VZQC01007525.1:688097-705427 GCA_009823505.1 Rhizomys pruinosus
TAATTTATTTCGGTATGTGCATGAATGTACTGTCTGCATGCAGGTCTGTGCACCCGTGTCGTGCAATGCCGCGGAGGTCAGAAGAGGGTCTCAGATTCCCCTGGAACTGGAGTTCTCCTGAAATTGGAGTTTCAGATGGTTCTCGGCCGCCATGTGGGTGCTGGGGATCGAACCCGGGTCCTCTGCAAGAGCGGTCGGCGCTCTTAACCGCTAGGCCATCTCTCCAGCCCCAAAACATTTTAAATAGATGTGTAACAACTACTGCATTTTAATGAGCTCAGGTTTATTTTTGCTTTGTTTGCCTGATGATGCTAGAGATCACACCCAGGGACTCTCACAGGCTAAGCAAATGCTTTACCACAGAGTGATGTGTATCTCCAGCCCTTGGAACACTTTCTTAGAAAAAAAATGGGGCTATTTCAAGGCAGAAGCAAGAAAAGTAAAGCTAGGTCACTGCTATTTTTTTAAAACTTCCTTTTTTTCCCTGATAATAAAAAATTGTTAGAGTTTCTGCATGTCACTAAATACAAACCTAAGCTATTTTACCTGTAACATCTGACCTTTCAGGAACTCAGGAGAGCTGAGAGTCAAACCCCATTAAGCCAACACACTTTTACTGGGGTCTATAAATGGAAAATAACCTTGAAATGACTGATATTACTGTTAGGTTCAGTTAGAGGGCAGACCCAGCACACAGGAAGGAGACAAGATTCAGGACTGTGATGAAAAGGAAGTTGAGTTTATTGGGTGGGGAGTGTCCTGCCTGAGTCTGGATTAGGATGACCAGTGTTACAGTGTCCCAAAATGGCAGTTTTTATACCCAAGCACACAAGGAAGTGAGTTTACAAGGAAGTGGGGGGCAAGGAGATGGGGGAATGGGCATAAGTGGGTCTGTGTCTGGCATCAGAAGTAGCATCTCAGGAGAGACTGGGACCTGTGACTGGTAACAGTAGGAGCATCTTGAGAGAGACTGAGGCCTGGTTCTGGTCTCTGATGAGGTATAATTGTAGAATGTTGCAGCAACTTTACTTGGGTTGCAGGAGCACAGCCCAGGATAATTATTTCTTGGAACTTCTGCCTCAGTTGGCTTCCTGGAATCCCTGACTTTGGGCTACAGCCTTTTTGTGTCATAGGGATTGGGGCCTACGTTTTCAGTCTGGCTACTTCCTGCTGACAAGGGCGATGAGGGGGGCTTAATGCCACAAGGGGGTGGGATGTCTTACACTCCCATGTCTCATCATGATCAGGGAGGCATTTATAATCACCTGAAGGAAGAGTGAGCAGAAGTTGATTAAAGCTAGTATGGGTAAGTTGTTGAATATGTTCCTGAAGGCAACGAATGAGGCAAGGGGCTATTACAAGAATAAGTCCATTTGGACACCAGAGGTCCAAGCAGGGGATAGAGCCATGGGTATAATCCCTCTAATATACTCCATCCCATGGACTGATGGTCTTGGAGTGTATGTATAGATAGGCACTGTGCTACCTTCTTAAGGCATAGAAGTTATACTCAGTCTTTCCTGATTGAATAATGTAGTAACAACATTCTTCCCCCCAAAAGATGCAGGTTCCCCCTTTCTCTGCAGTTAATAACTCCAGAACTCTCCTGTTCTTGAGGGTGACCTCAGCCAGGGAAGAGAGTTGTAGCACCTGTATGGATTGGGCTGTAGCTTCTACTGTGGTAGAAAGCAGTATGTTAAGTTGTTGGATGTCTTGGGAGAACTGTTGAGCTGAAAAAAGGTTGTGTCCCAGGCTATCTGCAGCGAGACCAGTGGCAGCTACTGCCAAGATCAAGCTGAACCCTACCAGCACTACCAATGTGGCTGTCAGGAGTGGCGAATGGCTAAGGATTCTTCCCAGTTTCTCTGTGTCCCCAGGTGTGCCTGGACCTCTCCTGGAGTATAAAGAATTAGGCCAGCCAGGCATGGTGGCACATGCCTTTAATCCCAGCACTCGGAAGGCAGAAGCAGGCGGATCTCTATGAGTTCACAGCCAGCCTGGTCTATAGGGTGAGTTCCAGGCCAGCTGGGGCTACAGGGAGACCCTGTCTCAAAAAGCCCCCCCCCCAAAAAAAATTAGGCTGGGTACAAGCCCCACCGGGTGACATGGGCCTGAGGTGCTATCAGAAATGCAGGTGTGCACCAAAGAAGAGCAGAGAAATACCAGTCCTGGGGCCAAGGAGGTCTGACCCATGACTGTCATATTTTTGATGGCTGAACCTGGGCACTCTGAAACTCGGGCTGCCCAACATTGAGTTTGGTTAAAGTGCAGGGGGGAGGAAGTAATGGAGTGTGGAGAAGAAGGTAAAGTGAGCACCCAGTGCAGGCGTGGTTAGAAACATGAACTGGGAAAGGAAGAAGCAAATGGGTTTTGAAATGAGGCACAGTCATGATAGCAGTCAAAGGTATTTAGGGCAGAAAAGTTCTTTAAGAGGGGCAGAGAGAGGGAGTACCCCTTCCCATGAGAACTTGAGTGTAGAATTGAGGTAGTGGAGGTGTTGGATGGTCCGATGCTTAGTCTAATTAATGGAGTTTAGAACCCTGTGGCCATGAGAGTCTCTGCTCGTCTTTTTTATCTTTATCCTGCTTCTGGCCTAGTAAAAAGTGTGTGAGTAAATGGTTGCAGCCACAACACGATTCAGAAACCAGGAAGACGGGTTAGTGATTTTAGAAGTAACCTTTTTCTCCCCATCATTTGAGAAAAGTTGTTTGGGTTGTATTCCCCATCCTTATCTTGACTAGTGGTACTTGGAGGACCAAGATGGGCAGGCTTCCCAGCTCCCAGAATCTCAGCAGTCATCATTATCTTGTTCCCCAATAACACAAAGGTACTGTATATAGTTTTCATATCCCAAGTTAACCCCTGGACATTGGTGGGTACAAGGGTTGAGAATATCAAAGGAAAGTGCAATGGATGGGCAAGAGGAAAATGTGCACTCTCAATATTTAACTAGACTGATTTCCCGATTTTTGTCATTTAGTGTCCAGACCTTAAACTGTAGACACAGGGAGGCACATAGTACAGGATTTTGGAGTGGTGGAGTGGTGGCAGCCAGGGCTGGAGAGATAGGAGGGAGGGAAGGAGGAAGGGAGGAGGAGAGGGAGGGATGGAGGGGGAGGGAGAGAGGGGGCGGAGATACTAAGCACTGCATGGTGATCAGAGCCTGGGCAGTTAACAAGGATGGGTTTTTAGGATTTTAAGTTTTAGGGGGCTGGTCACTGTGACCAAATACTTGGTAGTTTAAGCTTGGAAAGGTGGATCCAGCCTGAGTGTCTGAGAAGCTTGGCTGCAGTAGGAGTTGATAGTACCACGAGATGAGGTCCAGACCAACAGGGCTTCAAGAGTGCCCTCTGTTGGGGTGGGATTTGGAGAAAAGTGTAATCTCCAGGCTGGAGAGTGTTAACAATGGGATCTTAGATGGTTGGGGAGTTCATTGATCAGCATGTTTTCTAACTAAGTCTCTGACAAGGGAAAAGGCAGGAAAGTATTCATGTAGTGGAGTGGCAGAATAAGGAGGAATATTACTCAAGAGAAAAGGTCACCCATACACGAGCTCAAAAAGGCTTAGAAATGAAGGGGCATGGGGAATAGCTCTGATTTTCGTTAGGAAGAAGCTGGATGCAGGAGGCATGCACTTCTAGGGAAAGCTTGGTGAGATGCTCTTTAATGAGGCAGTTTGGCCGTCCTACTTTTTCTGAGGACTGAGGTTGGTATGGTATATGAAGCTTCCAGGCTATTCCCAGGGACTGAGAGACAGTCTGGACAGTCTTAGAAATGAATGGTGGACCATTATCCTCTTGGATGGTCAAAGGGAGGCCAAAGTGAGGAAGAATTGTCAGAGAGGAGATGAGGGACAGTCCGGTGGTAGAGAACCCGTCCACCTAGCCTGAAAAGGTATCCACCATAACTAGAAGATACGGAAACTTTTTACATGAAGGCATGTGGGTGAAATTGATTTGCCAGTAAGGATCCCTGGTGTTGGTGAGGCTTGAAAGTGGGTGGTGGATGTGCCTCGCCCTGAGGTGAAACCTTGGCACATGTTGGAGAGGCTTGAGAGACTTTGGTGAGGATTGGCAACAGGGCAAAAGAGGATTGGGTCCAGAAATTTGGCTAAGGACGGGCTCTGTGAGGGGGAATAAGAAGATGTCTCCCCTGGGGTGAGAAAGGGAAGAGTAGGGGGAGGGAACTATAGGTTGCTTGCTTCCTGAGCTATCTGGTCTGCAAAGTCATTGCCCTTGGCAGTCAACAGCCATTGTATAACCACAGTGTAGAACCACAGCTTTAGAAGGAGATAGGATGCCACTAGGAGTTTAAGAATGAGGACGCCATTGGTAATGGGGTTACCCTTGGTGGTCAGAAGACCCCTTTCTCTCCAAATGGCAGCGTGGTGGTGGAGTATGTGAAAGACATACTTAGAATCTGTGTAGATGTTGGCCCTCTTATCCTTGGCCAGGGTTACAGCTTTAGTGAGTGCAGTGAGTTCTGCCTTTTGTGAGGTGGTCCCTAATGGGAGTGGTACTGACTCTGATGTGAGGAGGGGATACTACTGCATAGCCTGCCCTTTGGGACCCTATTAGGGTAAGGGTGGAGCTTCCATCCACAAACCAGGTAACGTCTGGGTTAGATAGGGGCTCCAGAGAAACTAGGGGGGAGAAGTCCTGATAAGAGAGCTCTTGAAGTGTTTCCAAGCAAGAGTGAGTAAGCTGAGAGATTAATGGAAGGAGGGTAGCTGGGTTGACGGGAGGGCAGGAATCAAGGGTGAGCAAGGGGTTTTCAAGAAAGGTGGTGTGAGGGGCTGGAGAGATGGCCTAGTGGTTAAGAGCACCGACTGCTCTTGCAGAGGACCCGGGTTCGATTCCCAGCACCCACATGGCGGCTAAGAACCGTGTTTAACTCCAGTTCCAGGGGAATCTGAAACCCTCTTCTGACCTCCGCGGCATTGCACGACACGGGTGCACCAACGTACATGCTAACAGTACATTAATACACATAAAAAATAAAATTAAAAAAATTAAAAGAAAAAGGAACTAACACCTCAAAATTTCTGGNCGGGTTCGATTCCCAGCACCCACATGGCGGCTAAGAACCGTCTTTAACTCCAGTTCCAGGGGAATCCGACACCCTCTTCTGACCTCCGCGGCATTGCACGGCACGGGTGCACCAACCTACATACAGACAGTACATTCATACACATAAAAAATAATAAAGGGGCTGGAGAGATGGCCTAGCAGTTAAGAGCGCCGACTCCTCTGGCAGAGGACCTGGGTTCGATTTCCCAGCACCCACATGGTGGTTGAGAACCGTCTTTAACTCCAGTTCCAGGAGAATCCGACACCCTCTTCTTACCTCTGCTGCATTGCACAACACGGGTGCACAAACCTACATGCAGATAGTACATTCATACACATAAAAAATTAATTAATTAAAAAAATAGAGTAAGCAAATGTTGAAAAGGAGGAGTGAGGAGATGTTTAAGATGATGGGGAAAGGACATGTCCTGTCCTAAGGTGAGCTTGAGGGCTTCCTGGGCTAAAAGAGCCGCGGCTGCCAGTGCTTGAAGCAAGGTTGCCATCCCTGGACTGTTGTATCTAGTTGTTCAGAGAGATAAGCCACAGGGGTAATGGGTGGGTCCCTTCATCTGTCCAAGGACCCCCATGGCCATACCCTTATTTTCTGTGCTATGTAGGATAAAGGATTGATTGACATTAGGGAATTTAAGGGCAGGAGCCTGATGGAGGGCCTTCTGCCCTCGTGGGTCTATGGGCTCCGAGGGGCTGCCCTTGGATGTCTCATAGAAAGGTTTAGCCAACAAGGCAAAGTTAGGGATCCAAGTGTGTAGGTGCCCAGCAATTCCTAAAAAGGACAGAATTTCCTCCTTGGTGGTAGGGGCCTTAGGTACCTGAGGTGTTGCTTCCATATTGGAGCAGAGTAAATGGGCGGAGATCAAGGATAGCCAGATCCCTAGCCACGGCCTGGCCAGAGAGGTGTGGGCTGTCACAAAAACCTTGTGGAAGGACAGTCCAGGTGAGTTGGGAAGCAGTACCAGAGTCAGGATCTTCCCATTCATTGTATGAATCGGGATGTAGGGGGATAGAGAAAAGTGCATCCTTAAGATCAAGAGCAGTAAAGTGAGAGGTGGAGAAGGGGATTTGGGAAAGCAGAGTGGAGGAGTTAGGAACTACTGGGTAGATTGGAATGACAGCAGAATTAACTAGGTGGAGGTCCTGGACCAGATGGTAGGATCCATCTGGTTTTAGAACTGGGAGAATAGGAGTGTTATAAGGAGAGTCGAGTAGGTTGGAAGAGACCAGCTTTGAGAAGCTTGTGGATTATGGACTTAAGTCCCTGGGGGGGGCGGGGGCGGGACCTGAGAGCTATGGGATATTGGAGGTGACAGGGATATTGGGTGGGATCCCAGAAGGTTATGTGGATAGGATTGTGATGGGAAGCCAATCCCAGGGAGGAGTTATTCCCAATTTGGGGGTTAAACACAGATTCAGGGAGGGGCCAGAATCCCTTCTGGGGAGGGACAGGGATAGCAGAGAATAAGAATATAGGTGAAAGTGATAGAGTTTTTGCATCAGGTCTCTTCCTAGTAAGGGAGTGGGGTAAGAGGGCATGATAAGGAAACCCCGTAGGAGGCAGGAGAGGGGTGGGGTGGTCCTAGGATTCTGGGGATGTCCATTGACACCCACGATGGAGATCTGCAAAGGGAAAGTCTTACCTGAGTAGGAAGGAAGCACAGACCAAGTAGCCCCAGTGTCTATGATTAGAGAGACAGGATTGCTGTCCACTGTGGCGGTCACCCTGGGCTCCTCCATAGTGATGGTCAGGGCAAGGATCCAGGGCACCATCCATCTTCCGCCGCCAGGCCAAGAAGATCTGTCAATGAATGGGACTTAGAGGCCGATAGGGGCCTAGGGGGGGTTGATTCACCCTGACTCCACAGGGAGGGGCAATTGACCCTCCAGTGTCCCAGATGTCGGCATTGAAGGCATGGTACCGGTGGTGGTTGAGGGTTGGGGCAGGCTCTGGCCCAGTGGCCTTCCTTGCCACATTTGAGGCAGGGTCCTGGCAGCTCACATGGCATTGTTGGGTTGTTTGGAGTCTTCCTGGGAGGAGCCCTGAGTGCCACCACCAGCAGATGGCACTTTCCTTTGGCTCAACTGGCCCAGTCTGTCCTTTCCTGTTCCTCTTGGCTATGAAAAGCTTTAAGGGCCATTTCCAGCAGGTCTCCCCATGGGGCCTCTCGTCCCTTCTCTAGGCCTTTCAGTTTTCTCCTAATGTCTGAGGCAGATTGTGGTATAAAATGGGTATTTAGGAACACCATGCCCTTTCTTGCGTTAGGGTCAAGATGGGGGTATTGAGTCGTGGTGTCAGTAGGCGACCCATGAACTCAGCTCGGTTCTCGTTGGGCCTTTGGAATACATAATTGACTGCAGCAGGAAATGTAGCCTTCGTTCCGTGAAGGAGGCAAGTAATGGTATAATCTCATTTTTTCTCTGCCCTCTGAATTCCCCCCAGGGGTGGTCTGGTAATCCCATCCCGGGTCCTGTTGGGGAACTGCAGCTTCCCCTACTGGACAGGCAGGTTCAGTTAGGTGGACCTGATTAGTGTGACCCTGAGCGGCAGTCCACACTCTATTGAGTTCATCTGAGGAGAGAGTGGATGACAGTTTGACACATCATGCCATGTCAGATAATAAATCTGGGTTAGGTATTTGAATTCTTTAGAGAATTTATGGGGATCAGAAGAGAAGGAACTAAGCCTCTTTTCAATCTGTGAGAGATCTGCCATTGAAAAGGGGATGTGTACTCAGACTATGCCTTCAGCCTCAACCACCTCTCGCAAGGGGAAAAGACCTGTTGGTGGGAGTGTGGGGCAGGAGTGAGTATGGTGAGAAACCAGGAGTAGGGAAGGAGGGAGGGGAGGGCAATCTACCTCGACTGGAGTAGTGAGTGAGGTGGGGAAGAGAGGAGAGGCAGGAGAAGGGGGCGAGGGATGACAGGAGGAGGCTGAAGGTGGGCAGGAGGGCAGGGAACAGGTGGCCAAAGGGGTAGGCAGGTCATCTACTGCCTCAGGATCCAGGGCTGAAGTAGGTTGAGGAGAATAAGGAGGTGGGGTGGTTGGAGAGAAGGAAGAGGGGCCACCTCTTCTGACGAGGAGAATCTGTTGAACAGAACAAGCACAGCATAGTTCAGGGTGTGAGTGGCACTCAACTCCTGAATGTAGTGCAGTTCAGACCATTTGCCAGCTGCATGGCAGTAAGTTTCAAGATCTTTAAGAATATGTAAGTCTAGGTTGCCATCTAGTGGCCATCTAGACTTATTGTCTACAGGGTACTGAGGTCAAGCAGTACTGCAAAGGAATTTTAGGCGTTTAGTTTTGAGTGTCTGTTAGAGTCCCAGAGGTTGTAGACAGTGGAGTAGACACTCCAAGGGAGTCAGATAGGACTGCTTGGAAGGGAGGAACCCATAGTTGAAAACAGAGAAAAGGAGAAAATGAGCTAGTTTGGATACGGAGGGAGAAGAGGGAGACGAGGTAACAAGTCTCAGGAAGGCAAGTCGTTAAGATGCCAGGTAGAAGGAGGAGGAAGAGGATTGCCACACACGGAAGGGCAAGTTGTTAGGAAGGAGGAGGAAGAGGATTGCAAGTGAGTGGTCACAGTAATGAGAAAGAAGTGAGCACCCAGAAGGCATCCCTGAGCTTCACATGGTGTCCCACTGGCCAGGCAAGAGAGTCACCCGATATTCTGGAACGATTTTCAAGTGACAAGTGGAGCCAGCCGTCTATGGGTGACTCAGTGAGTGGTGGCCACTGCAGGGTAAGGGAGGGAGAGAAAGAGCGAGCGAGAGAGCAAGAGAGAGAGACTTGGGGAGAGAGAGACTTGGAGAGAAAGAGACAGAGAGAGACACAAGGATTTGAGAGTGTCAGAGAGACAGGTCTGTCTCTCAGGTGGGCTTGAATTCACTCAGTAACCATGCAGGTAGATCAACTGTAGCAGAGACCAAAGGAATTCGGTGTCCATTGTCATTGCTGCTGGTCTGGGAGTGGTCGGGCTTTGGAAGAAGGAGAGGGGAAGGAGGGAGAGAGAGAGAGAGAGAGAGAGAGAGAGAGAGAGAGAGAGAGAGAGAGAGAGAGAAGGAGAGAGATGCAGTCAGATCTGTGGTGAATGCAGAGCCCCTGGCAGGCAGCCAGTCTGACTGGAGCTGTCAGCCTCGCCCAACCCGAGGCCTAGCAGCCAGGGGCTCGACCCTCCCCAAGTTCACAGCACCAGATGTTAGGTTCAGTTAGAAGGGAGACCCAGTGCACAGGAAGGAGAAATGATCAGGACTCTGATGAAAAGGAAGTCAGGTTTATTGGGTGGGGACTGTCCTGCCTGTGTTGGGATTAGGATGACCAGTGTTAGAATGTCCCCAAATGGCAGGGTATGTATATATAATTATGTATATGAGTGTACCGTCTGCATGTAGGTTGGTGCACCCATGTCATGCAATGCTGAAGAGGTCAGAAGAGGGCGTTGGATTCCCCTGGAACTGGAGTTAAAGACGGTTCTTAGCTGCCATGTGGGTGCTGGGAATTGAACCTGGGTCCTCTGCAAGAACAGTCGGTGCTCTTAACTGCTGAGCCATCTCTCCAGCCCCCCCCCATGGCAGTTTTTATATGGAAGCACACAAGGAAGTGAGTTTACAAGGAAGTCAGGGGAGATGGAAGAATGGGCATAGGTAGGTTTGTGTCTGGTATCAGAGCATCTCAAGAGAGACTCGGATCTGTGGCTAGCATCAGTAGGAGTATCTTGAGAGAGACTGGGACCTGGTTCTGGTCTCTGATGTGGTATGATTGCAGGATGTTGCAGCAACTTTTCTCAGGTTGTAGGAGCACAGTCCAGGATAATTATTTCTCAGAATTTCTGCCTTAGTTGGCTTCCTGGAATCCCTGACTTAGGTGGGCTACAACCTTACAATTACCATTATTATTTTTTTTTCTACTCAGGGTCTCCCTGTAGCACCAGCTGTCCTGGAGCTTGCTCTATAGACCAGGCTGGCCTTGAACTCAAAAAGATCCGCCTGCCTCTGCCTCCCAAGTGCTAGGATTAAAGGCGTGCACCACCACGCCTGGCACCATTGTTTCTTTTTTATTTAACATTTTTTTATTGATGCTTTGTGCATTTCATACATCATTTTCCAATTCAGTTCAGGCATATTTCCCTTTCCCTTCCCCCCACCCCACCCCACCCCATCCCAGATCATGCATTCTGCCATAACTGTCCTGCATCTTTCTCTCAGTTTTTTTTTTTTCATTTAATCCATTGATTACAAGCATCCTTCATGTCAAACCCAATTTGCAGGCTGTTGTGCCAAACCCCCACAGCCCCACCATCCCTAGCGGGGTGAGAGGGGTTGTAAGTTGGATCAAATGAGTGTCCAGACTACATTGCTGTAGTTGTTTCACCATTCACCCCAATCGCAGCCCTAAATTCTACGTGACCCCCCTCCTTCCGAAGATTGTTCCCTAGGCTTTAAGCCACAGTAAGACCCTGTCATATTTAACAGGAAAAAATGTAATTCATGGATTAACACATCATCCAAACATATGTGTCTATACCAAAGTAACCTACCATAACTATTAGTGCTGTTTAAATACCTATATATCTAATTGCTTGTGCTTCATTAGTAGGATCGAAAGGTTATTCCTGGACAAACTGTCAGCGCATGAAAGGAAACAGCCAGAATTGACCAGAGTCCAAGACAACAGCTCCAGAGAGAGTGGACTGTTTTGCTTCTCAACCACCTGTGCCCCTTTTCTAAGCCTAGGTAGCCATATGCCTGTATATACCATTGTTTCTTATACTTATTTTCTTCATAGGAGTGCTTTCTGGGTTTGGGGTGGGTGATTTTTTCATTCTGTCTCGTTTTGATTTTTTGTTGTTGTTGTTGTTATGTTTTGAGACAGGATTTCATGTTTCCCAGGCTCTCCTGGAACTTGCTATGTAGCCAAGGCTAGCCTTGAACTTCTGATGCATCTGCCTCTACTTCCCAAGTCCTGGGATTACAGACATGGACCACCAGGAGAGCCTTTCTGTTCTGTAGATTGGATACTGCCTGGTTCAGGAATTGTTCATTAGATCTTCATAATTTCAGTGTTTTAATTTATTCTTTGAAAAAGTTCATAGAATGGTTTGTAAAGAGGAGAAGAATTGTAAACCTGCTCAAGCATTTGCTGTAACATTTTAGTGTTTCTCGGTTTCTTCTGGCTTTTTTGGTAGTTGAGATATCTCATGTATATATATTTAGATCTTTGCAGAGAGTCAAACATGCTTAAAACATGTTTTGCATTAGTATGACATTTACTTGCTTCTGTTGTATATGACAAGAGATAGAATTCCAGTTCCAGAGGGCTAACCATATGTTAGGAAATCTTGAATTACAATGTTAAAATTTAGGAGGTTATTTTTGGTATACACATTTTTAAATATATTAAAAATCAAATTGAGACTGAATGTCATTGTGCATACCTTTCATTCCATAATTCCAGCCCTAGGGAGGCAGAGGCAGGGGGATCTCTCTGTGAGTTCAAGGATGACCAGAGTTATAGTAAGGCTCTGTCTCAAACAAAGAGAAGATTCCCTCCTTCCTCCCTCCCTCCCTCTCTTGTTTGGAATTTGCTGTGTATCTCAGGCTAAACATGAACCTGCAGTGATCCTTCTGCTTCTTCCACTGAATTCTAAGTGCTGTGGGATCACAGGCTTGAGTCACCATGCCTGGGTGTACCTGGTTTTCTAAAGGAAGTTCTTATCTCAGTTTCATATCCCTTGAAATGATCTATTTTTATCATTCCACTTATTTTATCGCTTCTTTAAGCAAGTGACTCCTGTGTTGAAATGATTTCAGTGCTGATGACAGTTTGTGCAGGATATTCCTGGAAACCTGATGATGTTCGCTTAATGGTCTCTTAATAATTGTGGTAGTTAAAAAAGTTGCCAAGATTTTCCCCAAAGCTAAACATAGAATTACCCTGTGGTCCAGCAACTCATCTCCTGGGTACATAACTAAAAAGAATGAAAATGGAACTCAGATTTGTATGCCAATATTCATTGCAACATGAATCTCAGGAGCCAAGCATTATAACCCAAGAGCCATCAATAGATAAATTACTAAAGAAAATGTGGTGTACTTATACAGTAGAGTCTCAACCATAGGAAGAATGACATTTTGATCTATGCTACAATGTATATTAGCCTTGAAAACATATGGCTGAGTGAAGTAAACCAAAGACAACTTGACAGATGCACAATTCTATAATTATATAAAATAGAATAGTTGGAAGTTACTCCATTTTGTAAACATTTCTCCGTTGGTTTTGTTCCCATCCTTTTATGTATAAATCATCTTGCTTTTTTATTTTTAAAATATTTTTATCTTATGTGTATGAGTGTAGTGCTTATATATGTGTAAGTGCACCAGTGTCATGCAATGCCTGAGGAGGTCAGAAGAGGGCATTAGATCCCCTGGAACTGGAGTTACAGATAGTTGCTAGCCACTGTGATGGCTAATCCTGGGTGGGTGTCAACTTGACTGGATCCGGGATTAATTAAGATGAGAAAGAGACCTTCAGATAGGATTATTTGAAGCTGTAAGACTCACCCTAATGTTAGCGTTAACTTCCGATGGCAGCCAGTATAAAAGACCATGGCAAAAGGGAGCTTGACCCTTTCTGCCACTTGCCTTCTCTGTGTCTGCTGAGTTTGTTTTGCTGCTGTGACCAACTCCTTGGATTCCAACATAGACTGAAGACTAGCAGATCTCTCTGAATCCATCAGACCTTCAGAGCCAGATGGGGATTACTGAGACATCCAGCCTCAATATCTATATCTATCTATCTATCTATCTATCATCATCATCATCATCATCATCATCATCATCTATCTATCTATATCTATACATACACGCATACATACACACACATGTTCATTCTATCTGTTTCTATAGAGAACCATTGGGACATCAGCTTGTGTGAGTAGTAAACTTCACAGTCAGTCCCCCTTCCTGCCTTTCTCTCCAAATAATTCATAAACCAGCCGCTAGAACTTGAATTTATCTTCCACCAGTACCAGGAAGCTACTACAAGATTTTGGCAAAACTGGAGACCTTTCGTCATTTGCTAAGTAATATTTGAGCTACTCCTGCAAGCCAGAGACAGAACTAAGTAGAGAGAGATGACAGACTGTGGTTCTTAGTGAGTTGGGTCTTCAACAGAGGTATGTTTAGGCATACTGAGGCAGCTGATCCAGTGAGGTAGAGGGTCAAGAATAAGGCACCAGATAAGACAAACTCAGGGAAATGGCATTTGAAATTCTGAAGACTGTACAAACCTGTGCAAAGACGTGAAGGTAAGAGAATGGGGCTGGCATGATGGCTCACTGGTTAAAGTGCTTGTGAGGATCCCCAGAAACCCACATAAATGCAGAGTTGTTATGGCAGTCTGCCTCAGAAGGTGGAGACAGATTCCTCCCAAAGCAAGCTGCCTACCAATACTAGCCACATGGGAGAGCTCTGGGTTTGGTGGACAAACCCCATCTCCAAGAATAAGGTGGAAGGGTCATTGAGAACGATTCCTGGCATTAACCTAGGCCCTCTGCACACACACACACACACACACACACACACACGCACCCACATATGCAGAAACATTCACATACACATGTACACATGCACAAGAATGATGAAAGACTAAAAAAAGCAAGAGTATGGCATAATTGAAGGGATTTCAAGTGGCTTGATGCATTCTGCTGAGGGTAGCTAAGCAGGTTAAATGTGCAGGGAAACAAGTGTGCAAAGAAACAAGCACAGGAAAGAATGCTCACCATCACTCTAGGGAAAGGCACATACACTAAAGATGCCTCTGCTGTTTCCAAGTTTCCTGGTAATTAAGGCAACGCAAGAAGAGAACCCTCCAGTCTCAGACTAGACCAGACTTTATTGAGATTGGCTGCAGTGTAACATTTGGGGAAGCGAACACTCACTGGAGCCACAGTTGTAGCTGGATCCCCAGGTCAACATGGCCACCTGCGTTCCAGCTTGACACCCTGTGCCCTCTGCCTGAGCTGGTATGTGGCAAGAGAGAGTCCAGTCTCACGTGATAGGCTTTTAAAATTTTTTAAATTTATTTTTGTATGTGTGAATGTATTGTCTGCATGTAGGTCTGTGCACCCATGTCGTGCAATGCCCCGGAGGTCAGAAGAGGGCATTGGATTCCCCTGGAACTGGAGTTAAAGACGGTTCTCAGTTGCCATGTGGGTGCTGGGGATTGAACCCAGGTCCTCTGCAAGAGCAGTCGGTGCTCCTAACCGCTAGGCTGTCTCTCCAGCCCCATGGGTAGGCTTTTTACATGTCTCCACCCTTCCCCAAATCCCAGAATTCCATATTCCTGTGCTCTTTCCATGAGAACGCCAGCATCACACGGTTGTCAGCAGAGAACTCGCTGCACAGCTGGGCTGTGAACTTAGCTCCTCCCATCGGATACTCAGTTGCTTCCGGGACATGAGCCCATTTCAAAGAAGAAATAATTTATTCCACACAGGTTTTGGAGATTTTGCCAATCTGGTCCATGAAAGCTTATGCCTCAGTGTAGTTTTCATTTGCATTTCAACTTTGTGTGTGTCTGTGTGTCTGTGTGTCTGTGTGTCTGTGTGTCTGTGTGTCTGTGTTCGAGCATAGCATACACACACCCAGGCACATGTGGAGTCCCGAGGTTGACACTGGGTAACTTCTATAATGCCACCTTATTTATTTGAAGCCGGGTTTCTCGCGGAATATGGAGCTTGCTGACTTGGCTAGACTAGACTGGCTGGCCAGCTAGCTCCAGAGATTCCCGTTTCTGCCTCCCCAAGAGGGTACGCAGCGATGGCAGCTTTTTACATGCATGCTGGGGATGAGATCTCAGATCCTCATGTTTGCACAGTGAGCAAAATTCACCAACTGAGCCATCTCTCCAGCCCTCAACTGGAGAACTTTTAATGTAAAAATGTTCGAAAAATGTCCTGGTCCTGGTTGCAGGTGAAATTGTCTCACCCGAGATTTTCTCTGGAAAACAGTTTATTTTATTTAATTTTATTTATTTTCTATGTGTACGAGTGTACTGTCCTCATGTAGGTTTGTGCACCCGTATCTTGCAATGCTGAGGAGGTCTGAAGAGGGCGTCAGATTCCCCTGGAACTGGAGTTAAAGATGGTTTTCAGCTGCCATGTGGGTGCTGGGAATCAAACCCAGGTCCTCTGCAAGAGCAGTTGGCGCTCTTAACCACTAGGCCATCTCTCCAGCCCCATAATTTTACTATTTTTTTTATTATATTTATTTATTTTCGTATGTGTATGAATGTACTATCTGCATGTAGGTCTGTGCACCCATGTCATGCAATGCCATAGAGGTCAGAAGAGGGTGTCGGATTCCCCTGGAACTGGAGTTCAAGACGGTTCTCAGCCACCATGTGGGTGCTGGGGATCGAACCCGGGTCCTCTGCAAGAGCAGTCGGCGCTCTTAACCATTAGGCCATTTTTCCAGCCCCGGAAAACAGTTTTTATCTGAGAAAGATTTCACTATAAATGCCACCTAGTTGTTTGGGCTGACTTCTGAGTTCTCAACTCGAATTGCTTTGTCAGCAAGAAGGTCTCTTTCCGGTCACATTTTGGCAGGTAGGGACTCTTCTGAAGATTTCTTGCCCCACCTAATGGGCAAGGAAGGGAACTGAGCTCCTTTTTCAAAGACTACCTAGCAATCAGGGAATGGGCATCATTCACCAAGGTGGAATGACCTCCTAGACCTAAAGATAAAAAAAGAACTGAAGAGAACAAGATCTGTAGGTTTATGGGAATGGTGTTAACACAGTTCTAAATCATGTACAGCTAAGGCATGTTTTAGAGCATGGGAATTACAAAGGGAGGTGACAGATTTTCTTGGCTGTGCTCACTGCCGCATGTATAATCTTTGATGTCAGCTGCTGTAGTTAGTCTATAGGCTTTTAGATGCTCATTTTTTGCATGTTATTATGAAAAATAAGCTTTTCTGGCTGTATAGTTCATGTGTATTTGATAGGAAAAGTTCTTAGCGTGAGAAATTATAAATAACATTAAAATCACCTTTATAGTTATAGCTTCCTGCTACTTGGTGGTAATAACATTTAGCAGTTTGGTCTCAATCCTTGTTAGCTTTTGCACATATATGCCAACTTTGTGTACACATACACACACATACACACGCCTGCACACACACAATTTTTCTTTCATTTTGTTTTGTTGAATTTTTGTGATTTACATATGATATAATTTGACCGTATTTAGGGCCCTCCTCTATCAACACTCCTCTTATTGCGCCCTGCCCAATTTAATGTAGTCTATTATATAATATATATGTGCTATAGAATTGAATTTGTGTTCCCAAATCCTTCGGCATTGGTCCACTCGCTGGAACCTGGTTAACCTACCAAGAGACTGACTTTACCCCTCCCAGTAGCCATCAAGTTGCCACGATTTCTTTAGGTTGGGTAGGGATTTCTTACTTCTCCATGTCTATGTTGAAATTTTGTATGGCTTGAGCTAGCGTAGGACTTGTTTATGTTGTCAACATTGCCATGAGTTCATATCAACACTGCTGTGAGTTCATATGAGTAACTGACCAAGTGTCTGGAAAACTGTTTTCTTATGTTCATTCAGCCCCTCTGGCTCTTACAATCTCTGCCCCCTTTTCTTCAATGATCCCTGAGCCTTGGGGGGCAGAAGTTTGATATAGGTATCCTATTTAGACATAAGCAATCTGCAGCCTCTTGTTCTCTGCACATTGGTCAGCTGGAATTTTCTGTGTTAATCACCATCTATTGCATAAGGAAATTCTCTCCAGCCCCTCTGTGCCTTTATTTTACTGAACATGGTGTCTTCCAGTTCCATCTATTTGGTTTTACATGGCAAGATTTCATTCTTTATGTCTATAATACCCCATTGTACATGTATTCCATAGTTTCTTTATGTATCTGTTGGTAATACTTAGGTAGGTGCCCATGTTTATTTTGTCTACATTCACAATAGCTAAGAATTAGACTTAACCTAAGTATCACTTTGGTTTGCTGATTTCATTTCCTTTGTATAAAATGCAGTAGATCATATGATAGTTTTAATTTTTTGTCGTAACATCCATACTGTTTTCCATAATGGCTGGAGTGATTTACATTCCTATCAATGGTAGTTTTTCTCCAAATGCTCTCTAAAATGTTCTTTGTTTTTGTTTGGGAGTTTTGTTATTGTTTTTTTTTTTTTTTTTTTTTTTTTTTAAAAAAAAAAA
>VZQC01007525.1:705573-729966 GCA_009823505.1 Rhizomys pruinosus
AGGGTTGGTAGAGCTTGATTCGGGATTATCCTGCCCCTTTCTCGTGTTGTCTGCATCCTCATTAGCATTTGTTATTTCTTTTCTAGACTGCCATTCTGACTGGAGTGAGATGGAATCTTAATGCAGTTTGCCTTTTATTCTGTGACAATTTCATACATGTATACAATGTATCTTGATCATATACATCTCCAATTCCACACTCTGATTTCCTCTAGACCCCCAATATTTCTCTTCAACCTTCATATCCTCCTCCTCCTCCTCCTCCTCCTCCTCCTCTTCCTCCTCCTCCTGCTCCTCCTCCTTTTTGAGACAGGGTCTCCCTGTAGCTCCAGCTGTCCTGGAACTCACTATGTAGACCAGGCTGGCCTCAAACTCCCAGAGATCCAGCTGCCTCTTCCTTCCAAGTGCTAGGATTAAAGGCATGTGCCACCACACCTGGTCCCCAGTTTCTTAAACAAAGTCTATGAGTGTAGTATTTTATGGACATGACTATTCTTTAGAATTAATTTCAAAGAGTACATATTAAAAATTAAAAGCCAGATATGGGGCACACACATGTAATCTCAGTACTTGGGAGTTAGAGGCAAGAGGATTAGGAATTCAAGGATAGCCTCAGCTATAGTAAGTTGAAGGCTAACTTGGGCTACATGATTCCCTGTCTCCCAAATCCCAAACCATTAAATAATATAGATACAGTGCAGTAAATAGAAAAATACCCCTGGAGAGATGGCCTAGCAGTTAAGAGCGCCGACTGCTCTTACAGAGGACCCGGGTTCGATCCCCAGCACCCACATGGCGGCCAAGAACCATCCAAAACTCCAATTCCAGGAGAACTCCAGTTCCAGGGGAATCTGACACCCTCTTCTGACCTCCGCTCCGCGGCATTGCATGACACGGGTGCACAAACCTGCATGCAGACAGTACATTCTTACACATACAGAAATAAATAAAATTAAAAAAAAAAGAAAAATACCCCTCCTCCAGATGTCTAGATCCTAATCCCATGGTAAAAGGGACCTTACAGTTGTGATAAAGTAAGGATCACAAGATAGGGAGGGTACTGTGGACTATCTAAGTGGGTCCATTGCCCTCCCAAGGAGCTTTATAGAGGAAATGTGGAGACAGGAGAGTCATGGGAGATGATGAAGATGAAGGCAAAGTTTGGAGCCATAGAACCCCTCTCTGGATAAAGGTCATGAGCCCAGGAAGGTGGGAAGTTGTGGTTTGCAGTTATTTCCGTGGTGGGCCAGGCCATGCAGAAAGCACTCGCGGGAAAGTGCAGCCCAAGGACACAAGGCAGGGTAGAAATCCAAATACAAAATGGTGCTTTATTCAAAGACAATATATCATTATATAGGCAGCATGACATCACCTCTCAGGGACCAATCCCAGACCTTTCTACCATCATATCCCAATGAGTGGGTGTAGCCAGAGAGGTCCTGTGACTCTTACTTGTGCCTCTGGGCAGCACTGGCTGGAAATGTTAGTTCATGCATACCTAAGTTCAGATTAGGTTCTCCCACATCTCCCCCCTTTTTGTATTAGCTTCCATAAGCTTAGATAGTATTATAGAAATGGTGGTCAGTTACCTTTTTCTGCCCCAAATGGCGATGATCGCTCTGTAAAAGTACTAAGACTAATTAATGCCCAAATAAAACTTAAAATAGAGAAAACCAGCCAGTAAATACAAGCAACATTCACAAAAACCCAATTAGAAGACATCCGTGTACAATTTCACACAGATAAGGAATTTGGCTGTACCCCAAAGTCTCAAATCTAGCTGGAAAGGCCTGCACATACAATTATGCTGACCAAATGAAAGTCCAGTGTGTGTTTGTTGTAATCTCATGATTCACCCCCATCTCCTCATATCTATATATATCTATATCTATATCTATATCTATCTATATATATCTATATCTATATATCTATATCTATATCTATATCTATATATATGTATATANCCCTCTGCTAAGCCTAACTGTCCCTATGCTATTTACAAATCTAAAGATTGAGGAGGGTTCCCAAAAGTAGACAGATCGAAGACTGATTTATCTTGTCTTATTATTAAGGACTTTGGAAAAATAACCATTATCCATAATCACAACAATCACAATAATTATAATCATTATAAATTATTATCAATTATCAATAATAAGTATTAACCATTATTAGTCAGAATCATTGTGGTGGTTTGAATGAGTGTCCCCCATAGGCTGTAAGTATTCAGACATTTTGTCTCTAGTTGGTGGCACTGTTTTTGGAGGTCTTAGAAGGTGTGGCCATGCTAGAGGAAGTACATTATTGGGGGCAGGCTTAGCGAGTTTAACAAGCCTCGTGGTCTCCAGTTGCTCTCTCTCTGCTTCCTGTGCTCATTGCGAGATGTGACCCTCGGTTTGCTGCTCCAGTCTCCAGCTGCCATGCCTCCTGCCACAATGGACTCTAATTCCCTGGAACCGTCAATTGTAAGCTCAAATAAATTCTTCCTTTTATAAGTTCCTTGGTCATGGTGTTTTATCACAGCAACAGAAAAGTGACTAATACAAACATATATACTAAAATTATGACCTCTACAAACAAACTGTATGTTGATTCCAAAATATGTTTAGGAATTCACATTTTTTCCTTTAATTTTATATGACTCTAAAATATGAATACATAACCCTCCACCCATAACCCGTAATTACAAAGTCTGAAAATAAGTGGAAAGTTAATTCTAGAGCCTGTTAAGGGATTCACATTATAACAGCACAGTTGCTTTCAGAGAAAAAGAAATATGACATTAACATTGCTCAGCTTGTCTTTCAACTGGGGATTTGGTACTAGCATCCACAATTAGGGATACTATTTGTCATTTGTTTTTCTGGGACTGAGTTACTTCACTTAGCAATCCATTTTCCTTTGAAGTAACATGTCAGTCTCTCAGGTCTGTCCAAGCTTTGCTTCTAATGAGTTAACAGCTCATCCAGGGGTCCCTTTCTTTTTTTAATTTTTTTTCTTAATTTTTTTTTCTTTTCACAGTAAAACAGAAACAATACAAAATGACAATAATAAAACAAATCAATAAGAACAAAAAAAGGGGGGATTTCCATTTCTATTCTGGTGAAATAATCAATCTGTGGGGCTTGGTATGTACTTTTTCTTTTTTTTTTTCCCTTTATTCTTTGTTTTCTTTCTTCTTTTCCTGCTCTTTCAGGGCTACAAGAAGGATACGTGTTTACTGGCTAGTCCAGGAGGCCTTGAGTTCTCAGCTCAGAAAGAGTCTGGTTAATTTGGGGGGGGGGTCTCATCCCTAAACTGCCTAATCAATTTCTAGCTCCTGTTTACTTATATTACCCTCTGAAAAGGGTCACTCCAATTGCCAGAAGGGAATTGGGACGCCAACCGTTCTGAGTTCTTCCATGCTGAAAAGGGACATTGGGTGTGGCGACTGGGGTATCCCCCATTCAGAGGGTCAATCTAAAAGACCCCCAAGCAAAACCATAGAGGGAAAAATCCTTGACTGGTGCCTGTGAAAGCAAAATGAAGGCAGGAGTAGTACATGATCTAGGCAGGGGACTAGGAGAAGTAAGAATAGGGTAAATTCCAATGTCCAATTTAAAAGTCCATTAGAATTTCTTAGCCAGGGGTTTCAAAGTGTCTATTTACTAGGTTTCTACTTCTGTTCATTTGGCCATGATGTCTGGACTCAGGATCTGCTTTGCAGGCTTTTTAATAGTCAGGACATGAGTTTCCACTTAGATAGTTGCTAGAAAGAAAGAGGAAATTTTATTATTGAGGATTAATTAACAACAATAGTGGACTTGTCCTTTGGCTGCAGGTGACCCTTCTCTGTTAATCAAGACTAAGATCCACGGTTTTTATGCCTGTTTAACATTATTTCATATAAGTTTATGCCCAATATATGGAGACATGATTTTTCAGGCTTTAAAAGAAATATATTGACTATTTATCTCAAAAGCTGTGCTATCATTTCATTTGCATGTTGCCATAAATTTCATTGTGTTAGATTCCATACTGCTAAGGTACAGCTACTCTTTCTCATTCTTTTCCTTAAAAAGCGAAGATGCCTAGGCTACACAGTATGCTCAAGGCCAACCTGGCTTACAAGTCACATATACACAAAGTAAGGACACTGTTATTTCATTACTCCTGAATAAGGACTNTCAGGGGGGAGGTGTTGCCTGGCTCCTTCTGGCCATTCTTTTTTTTTTCTTTTTGAGACAGGGTTTCCCTGTAGCCCCAGCTGTCCTGAAACTCACTGTGTAGACCAGGCTGGCCTTGAACTCACAAAGATCCACCTGCCTCTGCCTCCCTCTGGCCATTCTTAACCAGTTCCATTTACTGAGGACAAGGTCAGGTCTTTCTAGACTGTGGTTCCCTTTGTAGCACAAGGTGACTTTCCTCTATATTGAGATTCCTCTTTATAGACTGGACACTGGCTAGGGTTCTGTTGATGGATCTCCAAGACCACCCTAAAGAAGAAGCCTGGTGACTCACAATTGCAGAACATTTTAAGAGATGCCCCCATACAAAATCCCCTGGGACCAATTGACCTCAGAGGGCAAGGAACAAAATTGTCCCTTAAATCCCTTGGCCAAATTGGTATGGGCCTTAGGGATGGGTATTATGCATCCAAAAAAGTTAAATTACAGCAATCTGGTACTTTTAATTACTGTATCATATTTAGATAAAACCCGAAGGAAAACGTAAGATCCCTTGCATAAACATTGGCTGGAAGAAATTTAATACCATAGGGTAAGCAGGCAAAACCTATAAGAGAAATTTAAACAATTTTAGGCATATCATAAATATAAATGATTTACTACAAACAGAAGTAGCATCATTACTTTCCCAAACCCCATATCCTTGTTCATAGTTTTTCAATAACAGGGAACATACCTGTTGACCAGAATTAAGCTGAAAGAATTTACTGTGTCCATTCAAACAGTCTCCTTATGGGGTGCATACCACTAGTTCAGGGAAGTAAACCTAGATTTTCTTGACTCAAGTTATCTTGAAATGGACAGAACAGATATCAAAAGTAATACTTGCATAACAGAGACCAAAAAATACCTTTCAGTAGTCAAGGGTAACCCATTACTTTTCTATGCCCCTTTAATCCAAATCTACAACTGGAAGTCTAGTATAAGCCAGAAATAGACCACAACTCTATGTGGTTATAATCCCATTTAGACCATTAGTAAACTTGATTTAATGTTTATACTATTCCACTCTAGAAACATTTAACCGCTTAAATCCAGTACAAGTATCTTATTTTCTATAAACTTTACAATAATTATTCCCATCCAGCCGAACAGGGAAGTTCCCCTAAACACATCACCACAAAAAATAAACCTTAAAGTGACCCTACAAATCCTGGGGCCAGCTCTGGCCAACCAAATATTTCCAGATATTCAGAAATATACCACATAGGCCTGGACAAAAGCCTGTTTATGTCCCCGAAAGATGTTCCACCTAGTGATCAAATATCCCCCCCCAAACACAACCAAAGGCCTTGAATTCTATTTTTGGGGGGTCTTTCCAAAGCAGGGTCTCCCTTTAATCCCAGCTGGCCTGGAGCTCACTATGTAGATCAGGCTGGCCTTGAACTCACAGGGATCCACCTGCCTCTGCCTCCCAAGTGCTGGGATGAAAAGCATGGGCCACCATGCCCAACCTTGAATTCCATTTTATCTAGTATTAGCATAGTGACTCCTGAGTCAAGCAAGACTCGTCAGCTTCACCTCACTTGTCTGGAGATGGTGCAGTTAGTGGCAGCCTGATATTGGCACATCCCCAAAATGTAATTGGCTATAGCCCACTCCTTAGGGGGATAGCACATGGCTGATACCATAAGCTTGTACTCTGTAGTGGCTAAGAGATATTATAGGCCACAATAGAAATTTGTTTTCATCTCAGCACAAAAGCCACAGTTCCTAACTAAAATGTCATTTAAACATTTATGTCTATTTGCATATTGTGACTTGTCATGATAGTTAATGTTTGTTTAAGTGCCTGTACTTCTTGCTATTTGTGTTTTATTAGTAGAATTAAGAAAGGGCTTGGTGGCACACACCTTTAATCCTAGCACTTGGGAGGCAGAGGCAGGTGGATCTTTGTGAGTTCAAGGCCAGCCTGGTCTACAGAGCGAGTTCCAGGACAGCTGGGGCTACAGGGAGACCCTGTCTCAAAAAGACAAAAAAAAAAAAAAAATAGAAAGGGACCCCTGGATGAGCTGCCACCCCATTGGAAGCAAAGCTTGGAAAGACCCAAGAGTCTGATTTGTCACTTCAAAAAAAAATGGAGTATCATTATTTATTTCTCACCCTCTCTTGCCCCCTTTCCCCAAGGCCTAGGAACTACTCTCGGAAGAAGGGGTGCATCAGAGTCTTCTATAGGATAGAGCGACGAGAGTTGTGATCTAATGGGTGCGTTAGAATGTAACCGCGAGATGCAGAAGTGGCGGATCACACAACACATGACTGCCTGGACCTTCATTTGGTTGTTCAGATAATTGTTATCGTGCAGGGGCCTTTCCCTTTCCAGCTAGACTTGAGACTTTGGGGTACGGGTGGGTGCGGTACATTTGGTAAGCAAATTCCCCCCCTATCTGTGTGAAATTATACACAGATGTTTTCTAATTGTGTTTGTGTGACTTCGTTGTTTTGCATTTTTACTGGTTTGGTTTCTTCTATCTTAAGGTTTTAGTGGGGCTAGTTTATGAGGCATATTATTATTCCGGCATTTCATTTTAGGCTTTAGGAGTTGTTTACAGAGAGCAGTAGATAGTTGTGGCCCATGGGGGGCCAGGATCAAGGTAAGTGCCCACCATTTCTAAGATAGGATCGAGTCCTTTTGTATGGAACAGCTAAAATACAAAAGGGGGAAGAAGAAGATGAGATAAAGGGGGGATGCGGGCCCAATAATTTATTTTCTTTTATTTTATTTTCTTTTTATTTTTTTATTTCTGTATGTGTATCAATGTACTGTCTGCATGCAGGTCTGTGCACCCGTGTCGTGCAATGCCGCGGAGGTCAGAAGAGGGTCTCAGATTCCCCTGGAGCTGGAGTTCTCCTGGAATTGGAGTTTCAGACGGCTCTCGGCCGCCATGTGGGTGCTGGGGATCGAACCCGGGTCCTCTGTAAGAGCGGTCGGTACTCTTAACCGCTAGGCCATCTCTTTTATTTTTTTCTTTTTTTTCTTTTTTTTCTTTTTGAGACAGGGTCTCCCTGTAGCCCCAGCTGTCCTGAAACTCACTCTGTAGACCAGGCTGGCCTTGAACTCACAAAGATCCGCCTGCCTCTGCCTCCTAAGTACTAGGATTAAAGGCATGTGCCACCACGCCCGGCTATGCGGGCAATTTTAATCAGAGTTTAGGTATGCATGAGCTAACATTTCCAGCCAGTGCCTCCCAGAGGCACAAGTGAGAGTCACAGGACCTCTCTGGGTATGCCCATGAATTGAGAGGTGATGACACAAAGGTCTGGGATTGGTCCCTAGGCCTCCATAATGATCTGTTGCATTTGAATAGAGTGCCATTTTGTATTTGAACTTATACCCTGCCATGTGTCCTTGTGTTGTACTTTCCCGCATGTGCTTTCTGCTGGCCCACTGTGGAAATGACCACAAACCACACCAGCCACTATCCTAAGTACTTTATAAGCATTACTCCATTACAGCTTCATGATGGCCTTATGATGTGGGCACTTGTCTCTTCATTTTACAGATGAGGAACCTGGGCCACATCAAGAAGCCTTCCAAAGTTATGTGCTCAGGCCATGGTTGTACCTCATGCCCTTGTGGCTCAAGAAATAGAAGGGGATGACTCAGTGGGTGATAGCACTTACTTCAAAGTCTGATGACCTGGGCTGGAGAGATAGCCTAGTGGTTAAGAGCACTGACTGCTCTTGCAGAGGACCCGGGTTCGATCCCCAGCACCCACATGGTGGCTAAGAACCATCTGTAATTCCAATTCCAGGAGAACTCCAGTTCCTGGGGAATCCGAGACCCTCTTCTGACCTCCGCAGCATTGCATGACAAGGGTGCATGCCTGGACCTGTGGGACGTTCAACAGAGGTTGACAGCCTAGAGGAGAGAATGAAGGGACAAGAGACACAAAGAACGGACAGCAAGACAGGATTTCTGATCAAGCTGACAATTTTTATTTTTCTCAGGCAGGCATTTATAGTGGTGAGAGCAGGATGTTGGGGAGGGGGTCTTTAGTTCTCAGGGCAGCGGGTGCTCTGAAGAAAGAGGATATTGGCAAGGTGAAAAGGTTAGCAATGAGTAGAAAGAGGAAGGGTTACTTAGTAACTGAAGTGCATGATCTGTATCTTGGTTGCTGATTTAGCCAGCCGTGACTATGAACTGCTTAGCATGGTCTACACTATGTACTTATTGTTTAACTCTTAAAGGCCAGCCAAAATGTTACTTATTTAATCAAAGGTTAATTAATAGTATCAGCTCACTTCCAGCATCTCCTCCTTTCTTATTACGAATTGGCAAGACCAAGGGACGGGGATAGAGGCCTGATCCTCAGTTTTTAATCTGGGCGTTGCGCTGAAGAAGGTCCATCCCTAGACTTGGCTAGTTGAAGAACCTTCCAGCCTCCCAGGGTGTCTTTTTCCTGAGGAGAGGACAGCTTTTTTAACACCAACCTCTATGCAATCAGGCGTGTCCCTCAAGGAACCCAGAGCAGGCTTTTTGTTGCCCTTCCTTTGCAGTACTTTGTCTCGCATTCCCTTTCATGCCTTTTTCGTACTCAGCGGGCCTCTGGGGGAGCCGCGCTGGTAATTACTTGTCCATGGACAAGTATGACCTCCTTTTGGGCTGGACGGAGATGGGTTGGCTTGGTGTAGCCTCGTCATCTTCTTCGAGAGCGAGCCCGTAATAGTGAATTGGAATGGGTTCAGCGGCCAAGAAATCTATCTGTTGTTTAATAAAGTTTGTTAAATGGTTGATGGCCCATGCACCAAAGGAAACAAGTAAGATCAGTCCTATAAGGGGATCTAAGACGGAGGTCAGCAAGGTAGTAAGCCAAGGGGAGGTTGAGAACCAATTTTTAAACCAGTGTTCATCTTTTTCTCTTTCCTTTTTTCTTTTTTCTAAGCCCTCTCTGACCCTATTCATGCTATCTCTAACTACTCCTGTCTTATCAGCATAAAAACAGCACTCCTCTTTTAGAGCAGCACATAGCCCTCCTTGTTGTAGGAAGAGCAGGTCTAGTCCTCTACGATTTTGGAGGACTACCTCAGCCAGTGAGGAGATGGAATCAGTGAGATCGGAAATCCCTTTTTGTAATTCTTGAATGTCTTGATCTATTGTAGCGCTGAGCTCCTGATAGCAGGAGTTAGAAATGACCAGGGAGGAAATACCTGTGCCCGCGCCCATAGCCCCAAGGCCAAGCAAAACAGCAAGGGTAACAGAAGTCATAGGTTCGCTGCGGGAGCGGCTGAGAGAGAGAGGGATGTCGGATGACTGTTCCCATAGGTGAAAAAATTCTTCAGGGCGATAATAGACTAATCGTGGGATAATCTGGACAAGAACACAAAACCCTTTGTTTTGTAGGTTGGGGTTATATACACATGGAATTAAGCCATCTAGGCATGCCCACCAGGTGTCATTAGGGGGCATAATATAAATGTGAGAGTTATCAGGATGCAAGGTCTCATTACAGAGATGTCCGTAACTCGAGGGGACAGGGGTCTCAGCAGGTGTAATGCAGAGTCCCTTTCCTGCCACTTGGGAGAGCGTAAGACCTTCCCAATTAGATGACCTCCAGCGACAGAGGTCAGAGGTGTTGGATACAGAGTATGTCCCAGTGACAGCCACACCTTCATAGAAAGGGGGAGAAGAGTGATAACACAACCAGCATTCAGTGGTGAGGCTGGGGTCTGTGATGTTGAGAGTCAGGTAGGTTTGATTTACAAGGGTGAGAATGAGGTCCTTCGAGCTCACCTGGTCATGGGGGGGATTTGCAGTTGAAAGATCGGGAAGTAGTGAGGTAGGTTTTCTTGGGGTGCTTTTAGTGTTTTTTGGGTTAGTTTTGGTGTTTTGTGGGGGGTGAGGCCGTTTTATTCCTCCCAGGGGGGTGTTAGGTCCCAAAACAACTGGAGATCCTGAGTGGGGGGCCTCCTTAAGGAGTTTTATGGTAAAGGTAATTCCTGTGTCTGTCCCATGTTGGGACAGGCGTAGCCCCCAAGTGAAACCCTTGGTCCAGTCTGTTTTTGCCTTTCCTGACTCAGTAAAGGTGATGTTAAGGGGAAGGCACCAGCCCTTAGTATTTGTATCTTGGGCTTTGCATGTAACCTCGGTGTTAATAGCATAGATGGGGGGTTTGAACCCACGACCAACCTTGATATAGTCCCAAGAGGAAGAAGGATTCCAATAGGCCGCTCCTGTGGTCTCACAGCTCCGAGAGGCACAATAATAGTCTAACTTGTCACCACATTTGTGGAGAATTGTGGGAGGGCGATGGGGCCCTGGACAGACATAAAAATCTGTGGCCTGAAGGAGTGTTCGCCTCATGGAATTGCTGCAGCCAGGTTTAAAGGAGCGGTATACAGATACAAAGAAATTTATTAAAGAGCCGCTGGAAGTGGAGGGCATGTCATTCTCAGGAGCAGTAGCGGTGTCTGGTAGTAAAAGGTGTTCAACCCCCCAAGGGGCTCCTGCACCTAGGGCCAGTTTGCAAAGATCTGGGTGTAAAGAATCTGGCCACCAGATGACGGGGGAAGTACGAGAACTAGACCATGTCACATCTCCTCTTTCTGACAGAACCACCCAGGTATAGTTCCAGGGGTAATGACTAGATTTTGATATTTGGTTTGTTTTGTGTGGGTTGGGGTTTATCTGGATAGTCACAAGGGTCAGGATTATCAGGATCAGGAGAGTCCTCCGCGGGGGGAAGATCATCCTCTGGAGTAGCAGCATCTGTGGGAGAAGAAGAAGCTGTGTCAGATGAAGACAAAGGCTCCATTCTGGACAAGGGAGGATAACCATTCTTATCAGTCTTTCTGGGAGCCACCTGGGCCCTGAATTTTGTTGATCATACGCACAAGGTGAACCCCTGCCCCAGATGAGGACTGGATCGGGGCCCTTCCAGGAGCCAGTTAATGGGTCCCTCCATTTTACTAAGGCATGGGATTCAGTTGTTTTGGGTTGCCATAGACGGTCTGAAGCAGATCGTCTGGTGGAATCAAGGGTCAGAAAGTTAATGATGAATAGGGCATGATGGAGTCGGTTACGAGGGCTAGTGGTAGGACAAAAGGTATGAATATCTTTGAGCTGGTGAAGGGTACTTTTTAGAGTTTGATGGGCTCTTTCAACAATCCCTTGTCCCTGGGGATTGTAAGGTATACCTGTTACATGATTTATTTGGAGATTGGAACAAAATTGTTGAAATTTGGCTCCCGTGTAGCCAGGCCCATTATCTGTTTTGATGATTTTAGGCTTGCCCATAACTGTGAGGCAGTGAAGAGTATGAGCAACGACATCCTTGGAGGCTTCACTGGGGTGGGGAGTTGCATAAAGGAAGCTACTGAAGGTGTCTATAGTTATATGAATGTATTTTAATCTACCAAAAGGGGGGAAATGGGTAACACCCATCTGCCAAATTTCATTGGGAACTAGTCCATGTGGATTGACTCCAAGGTGGGGGATGGGAAGATGGGGAGCACAATTTTTACAACTTTTAACAATTTCTCTTGCTTGATCTCGAATAATTTTAAACATGAGACGTAGAGTATTAGCATTGAGATGGTGAATGGAATGGGCATGTCGTGCCTGAGATAAAGGATCAGGGGTGGTGGTCAGGAAAATAAGGGAGGGAGCAAGGGGGGCACAGGTAGCTAAGTCAGCGAGGGCATTGCCTTCCGAGAAGGGACCGGGCAGCCCAGAGTGTGCACGTAAATGGCCAATAAAGAAGGGAGCCAACCTTTTGGTTATGAGTCTGAATCTGTATGAAAAGATTTGAGGCATTAGAGGCTGGTTTTATGAAGGGGACACTTTCTAAAAGTGGGACTGACTGGGCAACATAAGCACTATCCGTATAGAGATTTAAGGGAGTGGTGGGAAGCTGTTGGAAAACCTGAAGAACGGCAAAGAGCTTGACGAGCTGAGCCGAGGAGAAGGGGGTAGAAAGTGTGGTAGTCTTGTTTTGTATAACATAGGCTGCTTGTCCTGTTGAGGATCCGTCAGTAAAGACAAGGAATGCTTTTTTAAGGGGCATATGGGATGTAACCTTGGGGAAGACAAAAGTGTGTATCCTGATGAACTGCATTAAGGGATCATTGGGATAATGGTTATCTATTTTTCCTGAAAACGAGGCACACACAATGGCCCAATCATCGTTGGTTTGTAAAAGCCAGTCAATTTGGTCTGAAGTATAGGGAACTATGATAGTATCAGGTTCTTTTCCGAAATATTGTCTAGACATCTTTCTTCCCTTAATAATAATGGAGGAGGTTAAACAAAAATAGGTTGCTAGGATTTTTGAGGGGTTGGACTGGAGGTAAACCCAAAGGAGGGGTCTGCCACCTTTGTCATGGGGCTCTTTAGTCTGCCAGAATACCCCCACCGGAGCATGGGTGGTGGCACAAACAATGAAATATAGGGGCAAGGAATAAGTGATCTGAAAGGTGGTTTGTGAGGAAATGGCCTGATTAATTTGTTTTAGGGAATCTATTGCTTGGGGTGTCAGAGAATGAGGAGAAAGGGGGTGAGAGTCTCCTATTAATAACTCATTTAATGGGACTAAAATGTTGGGGGGCAGTTTTAAATATGGCCTTAAGAATTGAAGATTTCCAAGGAGTTTTTGGAAATCATGGAGTGTTTTAAGAGAGGAAAGATGGAGTTCTATTTTTGGTGTAATGACTTGTTGAAGTCGAAGTTCATAGCCCAAGTATGTGTATGGGGCAGTAATTTGAATTTTTTTGGGAGCAATTTGTAATTTGTGAAATTTGAGCGTCTCTTGGAGTTGTTGGAAGCAGTCCATCCCTTGTTGTTTTTCAGGAGTTGCAATGAGTATATTGTCCATATAATGGAGGATATAAGCCTGTGGCCAGCATTTTCTTATTGGCTTTATGGCCTGAGCAACAAATTTTTGAGATAGGGTGGGGCTGTTTGCCATGCGCTGTGGGAGGACACACCACTGATATCTGAGCATAGGTCCCTGAAAATTTATTTGTGGGAACCTGAAAGCAAAATGGGGACAATCCTTGGGGTGTAAGGGGATTGTAAAGAAGCAGTCCTGTAAGTCAATGACAATCTTAAAATAATTAGCTGGGATAGTGACTGGAGATGGGAGGCCAGGCTGTAGGGCCCCCATGGGTACCATAACTTTATTTATGGCTCGAAGATCTTGAAGGAGTCTCCACTTTCCTGATTTCTTTTTTTATGACAAAGATAGGAGTATTCCATGGAGAATTAGAAGGCTCAATATGGCCGGCTGCTACTTGCTCCTATACTAGCTGTGTAGCAGCCGTTATTTTTTCTTGGGTTAGAGGCCACTGATCAACCCAGACTGGGTCAGTAGTTTTCCATGTGATTTTATCAGCATGTCTCTGGGGTACAGGCATGACCGTGGCCTCTAGGAAAAAGGGGAACCTATTCCCTTGCGATCTGTTTTTTGGAATACTGGTATGGGTTCTTTAATGCCTTGAGCATATTTTCCCAACCCTTGGCCTGGTAAGTATCCCTGTGTTAGCATTTGTTTTGCAACCACTTCATTTGGGCTACACATGATGATATTCATTTGGGAGATTACATCTCGCCCCCAGAGGTTAACAGGGAGGTCAGGGATAAGAAAGGGGAGTGACAGTTCCTAAGTTTCCTTCCTGATCGGCCCACTGAAGGGTTTGAGAACTGATTAGTGGTTTTTTTGATTGTCCGATTCCTTGGAGGTGGCTGAGGGAATCTGTTAGGGGCCATGATAACGGCCAATGTTTTTTGGTAATGACTGTGGCATCTGCTCTGGAATCAAGGAGGCCGTGGAATGGTTTTCCATTTAAGAAAAGAGTTAACATGGGGCGAGAAGGGGTGATCTTTTGTACCCAAAAGGCCTCTGATGAGCCGATACTACTGGTGCCACAGTGTTCTTTAAAGTATTTATGGTGGGGTACCATGAGGGGCAGTAAAATTAGCTGTGCAAGTCTTTGTTTTGCTGGGATGTACAAGGGACCTCATTGAGAGGAGGCTAAGAGTTGTATTTCCCCTTGAAAATCTGGATCGACGACTCCAGGATAAATTTGTATCCCCTTAAGTGTGGCAGAAGTACGGCCCAAAATTAAGCCAAAGGTATTGGGTGGAAGGGGGCCATAAACTCCTGTCGGCACGAGCTGCGTTCCCTCTTTGGGGTTTAGTACTGTGCTGGTGGGGGAACAGAGGTCCAGTCCTGGACTGTTTTTTGTAGCTCTCCAGAGGTCTGAAATGGATTGTTTGAGGGGCTGTGAAGGCATGAGTGAGTGGCCATTGGGGGGATGAACCCAGTCGCCCCAGGGCTCATCCCATGAGGGGGGGCTGGAGGCTGCCCCCTGAAGGAGTTTCCCTGATTTTGTGGTGGGAGAGGGCGACTTTGAACATCTGTCTTAGATCTGCACTCTTTAGCCCAATGGCGTCCCCTCATGCATTTAGGGCAGAGAGTAGTGGGTGGGGGTCATTGGGAAGGGTCTCCTGAAAGAGGAGAGGACCGGGTGGCCCGAAGGTATGGACAATCTCTAGAGAAATGACCAGGTTGTTTGCAATTAAAACAAGTTTTTGGAGAAGTGCCAATACCTGCCTTTTGCAGGGCAATTCCAATAGCCAGGCCAATAGCATGACTGGCTCCAGTGCCAGAACAGAGGCGGACATAATCTAATAGGGACTCTTTGTGATGATGTCGCAAGAGATCTTGGCAAACAGGATTGGCATTTTCAAAAGCAAGTTGTTTGATAAAGGGATTATCGGGCTCCTGGACCCCAAACATTCTCTCTGCAGCCTCAGTAAGACAGCTGATAAAGGAGCTGTAGGACTGACTCATCTGCCTCTTGTTTGATCTTAGTTAGGGCTGCAGTAGTGGTTCCTTTAGGGGGTAATTTTTTCCAGGCTCCAAGACCAGCCTGCCTAACTTGGGCAAGGAGACCCGTAGAAAAGCGTTTTTGGGCTGTCAAGGTGTTAAAGGGAGAGTCTCCCAAAATCTTTTTAGCGATCCAGCTTCAAGTGTCTGCGCGGGTAAGATTTTTGGTTTTAATTTCTTTGGCCAGTTCAGCAAGCTCTGCTTTCCGAAGTACAAAGTCTCCGCCGCTCAGTGCAGCATGAGCGAGTTGGTTAAACTCATTTGGTGTAAGCCAGCCCTCTGTCATAGATTCAAGCAGAGTGAGTGTAAAGGGGGCAGTAGGCCCATAGTTAGAAACAGCCATTTTAAGTTTTTCAAGGGCTCTAATGTCTAGAGGTTTATAGTCAAATAGTTGTTCCTCCGGGGGAGCCCCACTATCCGGCTCCTCATCTATAGCCTCCCCGGCTCCTCATCTATAGCCTCCCCAATCCTCTCCTCCTCCTCTTCAGGGTCTGTTTCTGCTGGGGGTGGGTGCAGGGGGAAGGCCAAAACTGGTTTGGGGACTTTGTCCTGGGGCAGTTTAGTCTGGTGTTTTTTTTTATTTTTTGAGGGAAGTTTAGGGCAGAAATCAGGATCTGTGAGAGCTTAAAGTTCACAGTCCAACTCTCGAATGGCCTGTAAAAGTTGAATTTGTTCTTTTCTATTTTGGACCATCTGTCGCAGGGCGGTAAGGTCAGCAACAGTCTGTAGGCCAGTTTTTGAGATGGGGAGAAGGAAGGAAAAACCTGATCAAGCGAATGAGGGGGATAGGGGGGAGGTGGAGCAAAGGGTGGAAATATCACCAGGCCGATGTCTGTAGGGGCGGAGGCAAGCGCCACGGTGGCAGTCTTTGGAGGCCAATCAGGGTTGTGATAACGAGCGGCCTCTTCCTCTAGGGTAGCCTCTGCAGAGGGGTCTAAAGGTTCATTATCATCCAAGTCAATTAGACCAGGGTAAAGTTTTTTAGGTTTGATAGCGGGAGGGGGTTTTGTTTCATCCACTTAGGAAAGTGAAAGTGACTCTAATGCCGGCAGTAAAGGCAATTTGAAAGATCATCAGGGTTAGTCTCTTTCTGACTATCTTGACAGGTTTTTGGTGAAAGGGGAGTGGGTGGTCGGGAGGCCTCCGAGGGTGGGCAGGAGGCCCATGTCCGTAGGGATTTTTTCTCCCTTGGAGATGACTTTTTTTGCAAATCTGGCCAGTCCTTACGGACGTAAATTACATCATTAATGAGATTCCAGTAGCTAAAGGCTGACACAGGGACCTTTTCAGGGCCAAATGCAGCATAGTAACCCTTTAAACAATCACCCACTCTTATCCATTTCTTTTCATTAATGGTGCCCTCCTGGGGAAACCAGGGGCAGATATCTAAGATAAAAGTTAGGAATTTTTAAAGATCTTTTTTCTTAACCCTAGTTCCTTGTGTCCTGAGAGATTCTTTGAGTCCTATGATAAACTGATCTCCCTGTGAAAATGCTTGTCCCATGACTTACCTTGTCTTGCATCGTTCAATGATTAACACGAGTCTGTCTCACGCTGGGTTGGAACGTGGCGACTCCAGCAAGAGTCTCAGTCGGCTGATGGCCGTGGATGTCTCAAATGATCATGGGTGGCCACCCTCCTTTGAGAACGACTTCTCACCTCAAAGACCCCTCGAACCGCACGTTGGGCACCAGGTGCCCCGACCTGCGGGATGTTCAACGGAGGTCAACGGCCTAGAGGAGAGAATGAAGGGACAAGAGACACAAAGAACGGACAGCAAGACAGGATTTCTGATCAAGCTGACAATTTTTATTTTTCTCAGGCAGGCATTTATAGTGGCGAGAGCAGGCTGTTGGGGAGGAGGTCTTTAGTTCTCAGGGAAGCGGGTGTTCTGAAGAAAGAGGATATTGGCAGGGTGAAAAGGTTAGTGGGTGTTCTGAAGAAGGAGAATATTGGCAGGATGAATAGGCTAGCAATGAGTAGGAAGAGGAAGAGTTACTTAGTAACTGAAGTGCATGATCTGTATCTTGGTTGCTGATTTAGCCAGCCGTGACTATGAACTGCTTAGCATGGTCTACACTGTGTACTTATTGTTTAACTCTTAAAGGCCAGCCAAAATGTTACTTATATAATCAAAGGTTAATTGATAGTATCAGCTCGCTCCCAGCAGGTGCACAGACCTACATGCAGACAGTACCCTCATACACATAGAAAAATAAATAAAATTAAAAAAAAATCAAAGTCTGATGACCTGAGTTCAGATCCTCAGAACCCACATAAAAGCCAGATGCAGTAGCACAAGCACCTGTAATCCCAGCATGTCTCTACAAGGAGTTGGGAGGTAAAGACAGGAGAATCTCTAGATACTCATTCATTAGCTAGTGCAGATAACATAGCTGTGAAGAGACCCTGTCTCCAGCAAGGTAGAAAGGTGAAGACTGACACTTGAAGGTTGTCCTCTGAATGAGAGAGAGAGAGAGAAAGAGAGAGAGAGAGAGAGAGAGAGAGAGAGAGAAGCAATAGTCTCTGGAAGTATTTGACTGCAACAAGGTATTTTATCTTTAGGAATGTTTGTATTCTCTGAATTAAAAGGCAGTTGTTAGTGCCAAGGATGTGTAGGTATGCAGCCTGTGTCTTGCCACTTAGTGTTGGCCCATGAGCATTTGATATGTGTCCAGATCTCATGATAAGCAAAATATCCAGGAGGATCCACTGAAATTTTGTGTTAAGACCATCAAATGGGAACTCTAAACCATGACAAAACAGATTGCTTTGTCTGAGTTCAGACAATTCCATCATTTCTAATCCAGTAAGACACAATTGACTTTCTCTTCCTAGGCCTGCATTATTCTGGGAGGGGACATTGATGGAACGTGACATTTAGCTTCTTTGAGCTCCAGTGTCCTCACTTGTTAAAATGGAGACAATAACATTGAACTTATTTATTTTTAAAAATTTTTTTTATTATTATTTATTTTTGTATGTGTATGAATGTATTGTCTGCATGCAGGTCTGTGCACCCGTGTCATGCAATGTTGCGGAGGTCAGAAGAGGGTCTCAGATTCCCCTGGAACTGGAGTTCTCCTGGAATTGGAGTTACAGACGGTTCTTAGCCTCCATGTGGGTGCTGGGGATCAAACCCGGGTCCTCTGCGAGAGCGTCGGTGCTCTTAACCGCTAGGCTATCTCTCCAGCCCCACATTGAACTTATTTATAGTGACATGAGAATTTAAAAAAGGTTGAAAGCATATCACAGATCACTACTCCTCAAAATATGAGTGAATATTTTAAAATACCATTGATACTCAAAGGCACAGAGATGCTATGCCCCCAACCCAGTGCCTCTGTTCCAAAGGCACAACACTGTAATTCCATGTCATGTAGAACCTTCCCACTTCTTTATTTAGATGGCCAGGAAAGGTCTAGTACCTATCTGTGTTGATTATGGTTATGAAAGACAGAGGCATGTATAAAAGTCAAAGTCAGACCTGGAGAGATGGCCTAGTGGTTAAGAGCGCCAACTGCTCTTGCAGAGGATCTGGGTTTGATCCCCAGCACCCACATGGCGGCTGAGAACCATCTTTAACTCCAGTTCCAGGGGAATCCAACACCCTCTTCTGACCTCCTAGGCATTGCATGACACGGGTGCACCAACGTACATGCAGACAGTACATTCATACACAAACAAAAATAAATAAAAAATTAAAAAAGTAAAAGTCATTTTCTTTTAAAATTTTAATTTTGTCTGTGTGAGATGTCTTGGTGTGCATGTATATTCACCTGTGTGCATGTGTGGAGGTCAGAGAGCCACATAGATATCTTTCTCAATCATTCTCTGCCTTTTTACATTTATTTTATTTTTAAAATTTTATGTGTATGAGTGTATTTTCTACATGTGTGTAAGTGTCATACAATTCACATGGAGGTGATAAAACGTTGTTGGATTCCCTGGAACTGGAGTTATGGACAGTTGCTAGCCGCCATGTGGGTGCTGGGAATCGAACCCGGGTCCTCTGCAAGACCAGTCAGTGCTCTTAATTGCTGATCCATTTTTCCATCCCTGATCTTTGTTTTTATTTTTGAAGCAGGGTTTCCCTGTAGTCCCAGCTGGCCTGAAACTTACTATGCAGACGAGACTGGCTTCAGACTCAGAGATCTGCCTGCCTCTGCCTGCCAAGTGCTGGCATTAAAGGCATTCACTGCCATACTGGGACTCCACCTTATTGAGACAGGGTCTCTCACTGAACTTGGGGCTCACCCACTCATCTTCCCTGGCACCCCTCTCCTGGACATCCACTCATATCCTTGTGCATGTGCGGCAAGCACTTTACCCACGCGAACATCTCTCCACCCCTAAAATTTAATTCTGAACATGACAAAGTTTCATTTCAAGATTCTTGGGGGCTGGAGTGGTGATTCATGCCTGTAATCCCAACACTGGGGAGACTGAGGCAAGAGGATTAGGAACTGAAGGACATCGTCAGCTTATAGCAAGTTGGAGCTCAGCCTCATCTACACAAGGTCATTTCAGAAACAAACAAACAAATAACAAACAAACAAACCCAAACAGATTCTTTCTTGCTTGGGGTATTTTGGGGAAAGCAAATGGCTAGATAATCATAGTCAGACTGGTCACAAGAAGAAAGAATGTCTAATTAAACATCTGTCTCAGCACTTGGGAGGCCAAAGCAGGACAATTGTAGGCCAGTCTGGTCTTGTCAGGAAAATCTTTTTGAAAATTCACTACTTTTCTAACTTAGGTCAGCTGAGAAGGTGAACAGGCTGAGATGGAAAACAAGGTTATAAAATACTTTCTCAAAAATCTATTAGCCAAGTGTGGTGGTGCAAGCTTTTAATCCCAGCACTCGGGAGGCAGAGGCAGGGGGATCTCTGTGAGATAGAGGACAGCCTGGTCTACATAGTGAGTTCCAGGCCAGCTGGGGCTATAGGGAGACTATTTCATAAAAGCAAAAATAAAATATATTCCTGACAGAGTTAATGTTTCACAATCAAATTTATGTGAAGAAGAAGAGGTGACGTGATTGCGAATCTTCCTCGTCCACTTGACTGGATTTAGAGTCACCTGGGAAACATCTCAGGGTTATCTATGAGGGAGCTTCCAGACAGGAAACCGAGGAGGGAAGAACTGCCCTGAATTCAGGTGGTCCCATCCCATGGGCTGGGGTTGCAGACTAAAGACAGAGTTAAAAGCATGAGCAGCAGCACTGAGACTCCACTTCCTGAGTTCCGAACCAAGGAGACCCTGCCTCCTCACGTAGGTTGCTTTTGTCAAGAACAAAACACCAGTGATTTGAGAATCCTCTAAGGGACAGAGTGCCCCTTCCCCAAGGGCCTCTATTTTTACCATTAGAGCACTATAAAGGAGTTATAGCTCAAAAATTACAATGATAACAGGTGTAGGAATCTCTCTAGGAATAGCCCATCTCAAGTTAACAGGGATGATCAATTATCTCTGCAAAAATTGGTATGAGTGTGATTATACAAGAGTTCTGATTTTATACTGTGTCTCTTTAATGTTTTATTTTTAAAATACTTAGCAGGTGTTAATTGTGTAATGATAATGATCTAAATATATATATTTTAAAGCATCAAATCAGTTTTGGCAGATAGGAGGTATGTATTATTAGTACCTCCCTTGAGCCCATTTTCTTTAAAATTTTTTAAAATTACATTTATTTATTTACTTATTTGTGTGTGTGTGTGTGTGTGTGTGTGTGTTTGTATCATAGCACATATGTGGAGGCCAGAGAACAACTTGCATTCTCTCCTTCTACCATGTGGTTCCTGGGAATTGAAGTCAGGTCCTCAGGCTTGGTGACAAGTGCCTTTACCCAGTAAGCCATTTCACCTGCCCCTTTGAGCCACTTTCATTGCTAAGTACCAACCAGTTTGTCAGATAACCCGAGCATTCATCTTGGCTCTGAGGAGCAGAGATAGAACAGTAGTTCTCCTATATTAGCTGCATCAGATTCCTCCATACAGTTGGTTCAAACACGAACCAGTGTGTTCCCAATTTGGCAAGTCTGGGATGGGGTCTCCAATGTGCACTGCTAGTCAGTTCTCACATAGTGCTACTACTGGTCACCATACCTGTTGATCCCTGTGGCATGAGAAAGAAACCTTCAGTAGTAGAATAGAGCTCTAAGCTCAGGGCTGGCAAGCAAAATGGGGCACAGACTTCAGTGACTCTCCACTTTTGCCTCTGGCTGGCCTGTAGTTATTTTGGAGCAAATCAACTTGATTTAACTGACTCTATTTAATAAGAAGTTGTGTTAGATAAGGGTTGTGCCATATCTTATTAGGCAAGTGCCAAGTTCAGAGACTTTTCAATTAACTCCCATGGCCCCTGGAGCTGGAGAACCGATTTGAGGTTGGCTGCCTGCTCCTGGAGTTTTTCAACCTGAGGGTGCCTGTGACACCTCACCCTCAGCTCAGACCACTGGTCCTGAGTTCTCTGAGCTCTAGGGTGGTGACATTGAGGGTAATGGGGTAGTAATGGCTGCAATACCTATTTCTTGTTTGGAAGCAGCATGGGATTATTGCAGGATAAGGCAAAGTATAAGGGTAACCATTCCCCCCCCCCCAGAATGCATGAATCACAAATGTATTCTTTTTCTGGTGGTACCTAATACTTAGCCTTCTAACCATTTTAGTGAACCTATGCCTCAGTGGCATCAAGTACAGAGTACTGCACCCATCACCACAATCCTCCTTCAGAGCATTTCATGATCCCATACATCAACTTTAGAATGATTATTGCATATGTATCTGCTTTTATTGAAATATAATTCAGACATTACACAAATTGTCCATTTAGTGTACAGTACTGGGCTGGAGAGATGTCTCAGCATTTAAGAGCACTGACTGCTCTTTCAGAGGACCTGGGTTTAAATCCCAGCACCCACATGGTGGGTAACAACTGTAACTCCAGTTCCAGGGGATCTGACACCCTCTTCTAACCTCCGTGGGCATTGCATGACATGGGCATACTTACATACATGCAGACAGTACACTCATACATAAAATAAAAATAATAAATTAATTGTACAAATTAACTGATTTTAGTATAGTCACAGTTGTCCAACCATCTACACAATTGACTTTAGACTCTTGTTTGTCACTCCAAAAAGAAACCCTGTATGCTTTCACTATCTCTATCAAATTCCACCAGCCCTAGGAGATCACTAACTTATTTTCTGTGTCTATGGATATGCCCATTCTGGACTTCCATTAAATGGAACCATGCAATAAAGGACCTTTTGTGACTGGTGTCTGTCAGTTGGCATCACATTTTTAAGAGTGGTCCATGTTATAGCATGACCCAGTATCCCATTCTGTTTTGTATCCTCTTTCAAGAAGATTCAAATTTGAACTCATTATCTCCCCACATTTCCACCATCCAAACAAAACTTCCTTCTCCACTTGGTTGAGCAATCCATCCACCCAGCTTCCAAGTCAGCTAAGAAGCTTCATTAGAATCCTCCACCTTGGTTCCTTACTAATGCAAATCATCTGCTTTAGCAGATTCAGTCAGGTGCACTTAAAAAATGGCTCTCGAATTATCACTCCTGGTCACTCCCCCTGGAGTACCATCACAATGCTTGCCTTGAAGTTCTCTGGCCTCTTGCTGGCTTCTCACCTTTCCCCAGGCTCTCCCTCCTCCAATCCTGCTCTGCGTAGACCTCACAGATGGCCTTCCACAAATAGGTCTACTTAGGAACCCATTTGTGTAGGCTAATTCCTGCTTTTAAATTTTCATTGCTGACTGATGAGATCCAAAGCTCTCTCTTGTCAGTTTATCATTTCCCACTTTAGCCTTTTAATCCCAGTACTCAGAAGCTAGAGGCAGGAAGATCTCTGAGGCCAGCCTGGTCTGTGTATCGAGTTCCAGGTCAGCCAGAGTTATATACTGAAGCCTTGTCTCCAAAAGATTTGTTGGTCCCTATGGCTCATTCCTATGTTAAACACCAATGTTTCTCGTCAGTGTTAACCATATTACTAAGCTGATTTTACACATATGATCTTAATATCTGGGGTTTCTGGAAAGTGTTTTATGCTTTTATTTTCATCTTTTCTTTTAATTTTATGTATATGAATGTATTTCCTGCATGTAAGTATACCCATGTCATGTAATGCCCGATGAGGTCAAAAGAGGGCATTGGATAACCAGGAACTGGAATTAGGATGGTTGTTAGACACCATGTAGGTGCTGGGAACCAAATTTGTGACCTCTTTAAGAGCAGCCAGTGTTCTTAACCACTGAGCCACTTCTCCAGCTCTTTTATTTGCATCTTAATTGAAAATATTCTTCCTTGGGGCTGGAGAGATTGCTCAGCAGTTAAGAGTGCCAACTGCTCTTGCAGAGGACCCGGGTTTGATTCCCAGTACCCACATGGCTGCTAAGAACCATCTTTGGCTCCAGTTCCAGGGGAATCCGATGCCCTCTTCTGACCTCCCGCAGCATTGCATGACACTGGTGCACCAACCTACATGCAGACAGTACACTCATACACATAAAAAATAAATAAAAATTTTTAAAAAGAAAATATTCTTCCTTAAATAAGACCTCCTTATAATTTTATGCATGGGTAGTGGAAGCAGTAGAAAGCTGTAGAGAATGCATACTTGCTAATCTCTTATGACTGTCCTCCCAATTGACTATTTTCTTAGACAAAGCAGTACTATTGAAAAGAATGGGGGAAATGTCCTTAACAAGTCATTCTAAACATTTGTCCTCTTTTGTGCATTGTGTGTGTGTGTGTGTGTGTGTGTGTGTGTGTGTGTATGTGCATGTCAGCATGCAGGAGGAAGTCGAAGGACAACCTTGGGTTCAGGAATCATTTACCTTATTTTTTGAGAGATCTCTCACTAGGACCTGGAGCCTTCTGACTAGGCTAGGCTAGCTGGCCAACAATTACCAGGGATGTGTCTGTCTCTACCTGCCCCAGCGCTTGGATTAGAAGCATGCACCACCGTGCTCATTTGTTTTTAAATCTTTTATTGAAGTTTTGTGTATTTCATACATCACTTCTCAGTTCAATTCAGACTCATTTCCCCCTCCTGTCCCCCGCCCCTCCCAAGTTCATGCAGTCTGCCATACATGCCCTGTATCCTTTGTTCTGGTTTGTCTTCCATTGCTGTGACAAAACACTCTGACCAACACCAACTTGGGGAGGAAAGGGTTTATTCAGCTTATATCTCCTGGGTCACAGTTCATCACTTAGGGAGCCCAAGACAGGAACTCAGGGCAGGAACCTGGAGGCAGGAGCTGAAGCACAGGCCATGGAGGAATGCTGTTCACTGGCTTGCTCTCCTGGC
>VZQC01007525.1:733138-749082 GCA_009823505.1 Rhizomys pruinosus
GAGATGATATCATAAAGTAGTTTTAATTTGCATTTCCTTACTTATTAATGATGTTGAACATTAAAAAATTTTTTTAATTTTTATTTTTTATGTGTATGAATGTACTGTCTGCATGTAGGTTTGTGCACCCGTGTCATGCAATGCCACGGAGGTCAGAAGAGGGTGTTGGATTCCCCTGGAACTGGAGTTCTCCTAGAATTGGAGTTACAGATGGTTCTCAGCCGCCATGTGGGTGCTGGGGATCGAACCCGGGTCCTCTGTAAGAGGAGTTGGTGCTCTTAACTGCTAGCCTATCTCTCCAGCCCCAATGTTTAACACTTTTAAGGTATTTCTCAGCCATCTTTACTTCCTCACTTGTGAAGTCACTGTTCAGCTCTTTACTCCATCTCTTGAGTGGGTCATTTGTTTTCTTCTCTTTTTTTTTTTTGCTTTTTATTTTTTATATATATTTTGTACAAGATTATCAAATCTAGACCTGTGTCCCCCATCCTATCCCCCAACCCCACCAGAGCTCGTGTATTCTGCCAAACATGCTTTTCATCTCTTTCTCAGTCTTTCTCAAAATTCTCCATGTGGAAGTTGACTGTTTTGAGCAGAAGTTCACTGTTTCAGTCAGTTCTTTGATGCAGTCCTTTCTGTTGTTGTTGTTGTTTCCAATATGCAGCACTCCCAACTGCTTGGACAAAAGCTCAAGGGGCCATGCACAAGAAATACAACTAGGTAATTGGCACTAGCATCCACAGATGAGGGATACCATTCATTTGTTTTTTCTGGGACTGTGTTACTTCACTCAGCATGATGTCTTGTAGCTCCAGCCATTTTCCTGCAAAGCTCATGATGTCATCTTTCTTTACTGCTGCATTGTGTAGATGTACCACATTTTCTCTATCCACTCATCTGTTGAGGAACATTTGGGTTACTTCTTTGTTTTTTGAGTAGTTTATATATTCTGGAAGTTGATGCTCTGTCAGATGTATCAGCGGTGAAGGTTTCCTCCCACTCTGTGGGTTTTCTCTTCACTTCTCTGATTGTTTCTTTCACTGTACAGAAGCTTTTGAGTTTAATGAGGTCCCATTTGTCAATTGTCGACCTTATTTCCTGCGAAGCAGCTGTCTGATTTAGAAAGTCTTTTCCTATGCCTGTGTCTTGTAGGTTCCTGCCAACGTTTTCTTCTATCACCTTCAGAGTTTCGGGTTTCACATTGCCATAAATTTCAAATTGCCATAAATTTTCTTTAACACAGTGCACATATGATGCAAAGGAAGAAGGAAAAAGACTTTCTCAAAACAATGGACACCAAACCTTGCTTACTTGCTGAAAACGCTATCTGCTGGCATTTCCCACTACAATTAGTATTTTCCTGATTTTAAGTATGAAGACATTGATATACAGACAAATACCTTGAGCTAGGCAAATACCCTGCTTCTGCTTAAACTTTCACCTACTATTTTGGGCATTTTAGTCAGTTGTGCTTGCACCAACTACTACCCATAGTGCTTTTATTTTAATGTGTATATGTGTGAGCCTGCAGTAAGGATATGTGTGCCATATGTGCATGCAGGAACCCAAGGAGGATAAAGAGAGCATCAGATCCCCTGAATATGGAATTAGGTATAGGTGATTTGTGAGCAGTCACTCGTGTACTGGAAACCAAACTGGAGTCTTCTGCAAGAGCAGTAAGTGCTCTTAACTACTGAGCCACCTGTCTAGCTTCTGATTTTTGTATTTCAGATAGGTTCTTACTATGTAGCCCATGCTGGCCTCAAACTCATGGTAATCCTTTCTCGGCCTCTCAAGTGCTAGGATTATAGGCGTGAACCACCATGCCCAGCCAACCATGGTGCTCCTCTCCTTTTAGTTTCTTTTTCATTTATTAATTAGAATTCCTATGCAAAGACATCTTGTTCCCCTCTCCTTGATTTTTCTTGCTTTTAAAAGGATTTTATTTTATTAGGCTTTAATTTATGTATATGCATGTGTATATGTTTGCTGGTATCCGAGGAGGCCAGGAGAGGGCGTCAGATCTTGTGGAGGTGGAGTTACAGGTAGTTGTTAACTGCTGGATGTGGGTGCTGGAGACCTAACTCAGGTCCTCTGAAATAGCAGTGAGCGTTTTTAAACAATGAGCCTGTGGCTCAGTGTTGGCCTGTGGGACCCTGTATCCTTTGTTGAGCCCCATGATTTTTGTTAAACTCATCTTTACTTTCCAGCACTGTAAGATTTTTACTCCATAAAGCTCATCAGAAACACTATATAATGACTGTCTTTTGTGAAGCCCTCAGCATACAATTTATATTAATGTAAAGATGATATAAAAGGTTATTAAAGCAAAGTATCTTCCATTACATGTAAATTACAGATGTCAAGTCCAAGTACTTGGATAGAGCCAGTATGGCAGGCTGTAAGTGCTGGAGAAGCAGAAGCTCAAGTACTTGCAATTTTTCTCCCCAATATTATTACTACTGAGCAACACAGTGGTGTCTTTTAAATCATGTGAGACCATTTTAAATGTGACAACTTTGATACTTTGCATTTTCCAAATTCATTATCTATTCTGGTAGAAATGGGAGTATAGTGAGACAAAGATGTGGTATTAAATGCAATTTCATTTCTCTAGAAATATTCATGAAATGAATTCACATGCTTTGAAATACTGCATTAGCTATTCTGTTAAAAGATATACTTGTAAGGAGGAGGCAGGATGAGGAATTACACTCGTATTCATGTCAGGAGCTGGATTGGAATTTTGATGTTAACTTCTCTTGTGCTAGTCAGCAAAAGTTCCTCAAAGAAAAATGAAAGGACAATAGGAACAATTCAGAAGAATTAAAGAGTAAGCGAAAAGAAAGGACGTTCATTTGTAATTTAGAGAAACTGAAGATGAAAAAAAATCTAGTGTTTTGAATAGAATGGACACTTGGTTTAGTTTAGGCATTACAATCAGGGCCTAACTCATGAGCTTAAAAAAAGTAAGTATTGCTGTCGGTCTTTTATGATAAAATGATAAGGCTGCTTTCGCAGGATGAACTTTCAGATCAAGGAGTAGGGCTAGAGTACTTTGGATCAAGAAGGAAAAAGTAGGGGCTAGAGAGATGGCTTAGTGCTTCAGAGCACTGGCTTCTCTTGTAGAGGACCCAGGTTCAGTTCTTAGCACCGACATGGTAGCTAACAACCATCTCTAACTCTAGTTCCAGGGGATCCAGTGCTCTCTTCTTGGCCTCTGAGGGCATTGCATGATCCACTTACATGTATGCAGGCAAAAAAAAATTTACCAATGCACATAAAGATAAAAATTTAAAAATAAGGAAAGGGGGGCTGGAGAGATGGCTCAGTAGTTAAGAATACCTGTTGTTCTTCCAGAAGACCCAGGTTTGATTCCCAGAACCCACATGGTGACTAACAACCATTTGTAACTCCTCTTTTGACCTCAGCAGCCATTGTGTGACATGGGTGCACTTATATACATGCAGGCAATACACTCATACACATAAAATAAAAATAATAAATAAAATTTTTAAAAAAGGAAGAGGAAGAGTAGTAGAGTACTTGTCTCCTTGCTATGTTCAAGCTCCAGCATCACACAATTAAAGAATTCCTGAGATAGACTATAATGCACATTATATTGATAATTGTCCTGTGCTTTGGAGCTCACCGAGAATCTGGCTGTGGGATCACAGTTGCCACTACCCACATTTTAGACCCAGGCATGTATGTCTCAAAGTGTCCTTCAAGACCCCTTTGTCTGGGGATGGCTGGTTCCTGTAACTCTGTGACAGGGAGGAGAGTGAAGCAAAACGGCCCAAGAGTAAAAACACTGTGTCCTGAGAACAGCTAAAAGGTAAACTATTTCCGATACATTTTACTATTGTTTATTCCATGACACAAAAATGACTGCAGTGGGAAAGAGAAGCCGAAGTTCATCTTTGGGGCGCTTATCCATGGAGAGCAAGCCCAACCAGGAACCGCAACTGATTGCTTCAAGTTCTCCAGTCGGTTTCTGCTAGATGTTGTGAGCACCTGATTTGATTCATCGCCCCCCCCTCGCCATTTTTTTCTGACTTGCTATATACTAATAAACTCATTCAAAACTGAAAGTATGGCTATTGTAGATCATTCTCCAGACTGTACAAACAGGCCAAGACTCAAAATTTCAAGCGGTCTACCTTCATCCATGTGGGGCTGGTAAAACAATGAGAAGGCTAAGATTAAGACTAAGCAGTGTGTAAGACAAGCTTTTGATTGTATTTGCCCTCTGCAGCATTCTACTGCAAGTTGCTGGTTTAGATGTACTGGCCTCTGTGATGTCCAGGTAAGTCTGACTATGGTAGGTTTCAACAGTGTTCAATGACTTTTGACTCATCACTCTGAGAATGCACTGTTACTCACCAATTCCAGCACCCCACCTGACAGGCCACCACAAGTCTAGCTCTATGTTTCTCCATGTGGAAACATATCCAGCCACTTTTAGGGGTCTGAATATCTTTGAGAAACCATTAGGATGGTCCAGTGACTCTAGGCTTAGCCAAGCGTGCCACTTCTGTAATTGGACAGATCTCAGACCAGTTCTGGGTGAGTTCAGGGGTGAAAGTTCTAGAAACAGAGGGTTAAGCCAGGCTCTGAGTTGCAGTGTTTGTCAACTGTAAGAACATATCATAAGACCTCATTGCCCTGATCAGACCGTGGATATGGTAAGACATGTAATGGATGAGGCAGCTGTATGCGTGAGCCTTCTGTTTAGTCCGTTTAGATTGCTGTGACACTCATGGGCACTATCTAGGAAGATAATGTTAGTACTCTTGTTTCTAACACCCTGACTTTAAATATTTCCTCCCCTCCCCTCCCAGCCTCTTGTAGGGTCTTGAGATATATATATATATATATATATATATATNCTTTTTCTTGTCTGTTTTGTCTTCCATGATTGTTTCCACTCCACTATCGCTTCCTACCACCAGATGGTGGAAAGGGAAAAGGAAATAGCAGGGTGGTAAATGAATGTGGTTGCAGGTAGGTATCTATGTTTGAAAGGTGTGCGTGAAACATACTCCCAAAGGAGCCTTGTGGAAACTATTAAACCAGGAATCACCACATATGTGTTTCGCCATTTCTCTAACGTTATAAAGCGTCCCCAACAATAACCAATTAATTGTTTGGCGACAATGTGTCCCCAAGTGTTGGTGAAGTAGGCACTCAGTGAGTGACACAACCATTATGGAATACCTGTTCTGGGGAAAAGAGGCGAAGGATCATGTGTTGTCTCTGCACCTAGGGGCACCACGATCCTGGACACAGGCCAGGAATCCCCAGACCTTGCCCCCCCAGGCCACCTGGCTGGGGTTTGAGGGTCCTTTGAGAGGTGCTCGACTGGGTGTGCCCGCCCACCAGCTTAGTTGCGCCCTTCTTTCCGTTCCTCTAGCCCACCACCTCCTACGCTCCTAACTCGCACCTGGCCTGCCTGTGTTCCCGCGTGGCACCGAAAAGCCCCTTTCTCTTCCTTTTCCCAACAGCCTTCTTCCCAACTGCCTTGATGCTCCCTGGGGTCACCTGTCAAGCACCCAGCAGGTGTCTGGCTCTCCAACAGCTGGCAGCTTCCCTCACGTGTGAGCCTGTCCTGCACATCTCCCGCTCCCCCCAACCGCCTCTGGTGACCCGCCTTCCCTTCTACCCTCCTATCTCTCCTGCCTCTTCCAGGCGCGCCCCCGTCATACCCCGAGTCCCCCTCCCCCATTGAACCATCACCACAGGCTCATCTCGTCCTACGGTCTCGAGGAGTCTCGCGGCATTTCCCGGGGCGTGAGCCCAGCCGCGGCGGATAGGGGGCGGCCGTCTTGGAGCTCCGGCCCCAGGCAGAGCGGACGTGGAGCAGGGCTGCAGAGTCCGGCGGCCACCGCACGGACGCGCCTCTAAGCCAGGCGGGACAAGGCTCGGGCCCCGCCCCTCAGGCCTGGCCCCCCGCCCGGCGCGTCCCCTGCGGGCGGAGCCGGCGAGCACAGCCGCGGCGTCCGCGAGGAGGAGGAGGGGAGCGCAGGCGGCCGCGGCGGCCTCGGATAGCGCTGTGCTGGGCGAGCTGCACATAATTTTTTTTTTTTTTTTAATAAAAAATTTTTTTTTTTTTTTTTTTCGCAATTTCCACTCGCGGAGAGCAGGAAACCCGGAGCAGCCGGGCGCAGCGGGGCCGCGATGCAGCAGCAGCAGCAGCAGGAGTCGCCCCAGGGTAGCAGCGGCAGCGGCAGCGGAGGCAGCAGCGGGCGGCTGTGAGCCTCCACCGCCGCCTTTGAAGGAGAAGCCGGCCCAGCTGCAGCCGCGTCCGGACGCCCTCGCCCGCGATCCGCGCGACGCGATCTCGGAGCCCCGAACCCCACTCCAGGTTCCTCCAACTTTCACGCTGCCTCGGCGGCTCCGCCGGCTTGGCGCCAATGGGTGAGTACTAGGGACCCCGGAACCCTAGAGCCCATCTCTATCTAGGGTCGGCGCGCCCATCCTGGGATGGCAGAACCGGAGAGAGCGCCCAGGAGCGGGGCCCGGGCGGGTGACATCGCGCTGGGTGCCCTCAGCCGCCTCGCGCACCCGGATTCACTCCCGCTTGCTTTCATGTTCCTGCAGAGCCCGCGCGCGGCGTGGACGGGAACCCATGGGGGCCTGGGCAGAGGATCTTGGGGGCCGGTCCTCCAGCCGCCTGGGTTGAGGGATGCAGGGGGTGTGGTTGGCTTTTTTGGGTGTGCGGGGAGAGTTTTGTCTTTGCCATTTTCTCACCCAAGCGCACCCTCCTAAGCGCTGCAGACGCAGGTATCTGGACCTGGTGGGCTCCGGCTCTACCCAGGGCTCTTGGGGCTCGCGGTGCTTGTGTAGCCCAGCCTGGGAAGAACCTGGAATCTTGTGGTCTCCTGGGGAGTGTTAGATTGCCCTTGCTGCCTGCTGATGTTGGAGGTGGCGGGATAAGGAAACGCCCAAGTACCGGGGCCTGACTGGTTGTCCCAGGGTCATGAGCGCTTGTTCGCCGACTGCCCGCTCCCCCCACCCCCCAACTTGTGCTTCCAGCTCTGACTCTACCGCTCTTCTCCCCAGTCTGGCCCTCTCTCCACTCTGGTGCTCAAAGGCTGCTAATTCCCACTGCCTTCTCTAAGTCTGCAGGGCCAAGGAACTGATAATGATGACCCAGTCCAACATTTACCTACCAAGCATCATTTCCAAGTAGGCAGATCTCCTGGATCCCATTTGGTATAGACTCGCTAGTATGGGAACTATCTCGTTGCCCAGAGGAGCTGGCACTTTATTGGGCAAAGGATTTGGTCTGATCAATCAAACGTTTGGTTTACCCTGATAATATTCTTGCTGACAACCAGCCTCTGATTTTCATGCCTCTAGCTCATTATTTTTAGTTGTTTCTAGGCCAAGCATAGGCAATGTGCACAGTATAATAATAAATCATCATAAAGTGAGACCTTTCTGTTTCCAGATAATAGGATCTGAGTACCTCAGTCAGATAGTGATAGGCAAGCAGTTATCAGATGCTCCAGAATACAGAAGCAGCTCTAGGTAAGAGTTAACCCAGTCTGTTGTTGATCAGCAAAGTTCAAATCTCATTTGTGATCATTTGCCAAAATGGTTTCCTTTTCCAAAGTACTAGGGTGGCCTTTGAACTGTGTCACCTTTTTTTCCCCACAGTGCTCTTCTCTGATGATCACACCACTATCAGCCTAAATCAGTTCCTTTTTCATATGGCTCTTTTTCTCATAGCAGTATTACCTATTATAATGTGGTTAATATTTTATCTCCCCTACTGGAGGCTCAGTAAACATGGGGGTAGCATTGTGTCCTGTGGTGCTGCTTGGAACTATTTTCTTTGATGCCTGGCACAGAGCAGGCTCTAAATTAACATTGAATGAATGAGTGAATGTATGAATGAGTGGCATGAAATGTTCCCACTCTATGAAAAACAAAACACTTAACTCACATTTTTTGTTTTGCTTTTGCCTGTAATATGATAATTTAGTTCATTGATAAAAGTAATACTTTTTAAACCTTACAGGTCTCTTTAGAGATGTAGTGCTTTTTCCAGAGGTAGCAGGAAATGTCAGGATCACTTTCATTTTGGGTGGGTTACTGAGAGTTACATACCAAAGGCATGGCCAGCCTGTGCTTTGTAGATCTCAACAGGAGAGGGGATGGAGTCTCCTTTAATAAGCAGCATACCTGTTTACCGTTGTTAGCTAAACTGTTATTGCTCTTTAGACTCTCTTAAGAAAATGAGAGAGGGCTTCTGCAATTTATATTTCAGTATCATTTTAAAATTGTAACCATTATGGAAGTGGGGATTAATAATTTAATTTATTATATATTATAATTAAATTAAAATAATAATAATTAATATTAACTCCTGAAATAAATTAATAATTGATGTCTATCAATTATTAATTTATTTCAGGAGTTAATAATACTTAGAGGTGCTAAGATCAAAATGAATGTCCTTTAATTCATTATAATGTGTTTTGAATAGAATGGACACTTGCTTTATTTAAGCAGTACAATCAGGCCCTAACTCATGATATCTTAAGAAAAAAAATATTTGCGCTGTGGGCACGCGGGTGAGAGATGGCCTAGCGGTTAAGAGCGCCGACCGCTCTTACAGAGGACCCGGGTTCGATCCCCAGCACCCACATGGCGGCTGAGAACCGTCTGAAGCTCCAATTCCAGGAGAACTCCAGTTCCAGGGGAATCCGACGCCCTCTTCTGACCTCCGCGGCATTGCACGACACGGGTGCACAGACCTACATGCAGACAGTACACTCATACACAAAGAAAAATAAATAAAAATTAAAAAAAAATTTCAAAAAAAAAAGTATTGCTAAAAAAAAAAGTATTGCTGTCAGTCTTTTATGATAAAATGCTAAGGCTGCTTTTGCAGGGAGCACTCTCAGATCACGAAGTAGGGGCAAAGATCACCTCCTAAGGCATCCTTAGTTATATATTTGCAACTAAATACAGATATTTAATAGTTCATTCTGTATGTTTTCCCATGGAAAAACCTGGTGGTGCTCGGGTTGTATGTACGCACGCAAGCACAGCCTCTTCCCCGAGTCTCTCTGGTTTTCATGAGATTTCTCCAGTTATCAGTTTGCTACACTTGTAGTCTTGTTTAGCTTGATAATGATTTTTTCTGCTGATGGAGAGCACAATAAACTGTATCATGTAGTCTTTGATATGAACACTAACTGAAAATCTTGAAATCCCTAACCCTGAAATGAACTTGGTTGGTTGAGAAATGGTCTTTTACAAAATTCTATGAATCCGCTGGGAGGAGCCTACAGTGCCAGACACAGGGAAAACCTTATAATTACAATCGTGCACGTACTGTGACTCGAATCTTAGAGTTGTGAAGGGTTCGAAAGTTAAGCAAATGACTTCTGGGGAGGAATTTCCAGAATAACAACAGTTTGGGCAGTTTGGGACAGTGTTCTGTCAGTGGTAGAACAAACAAGCCTTGAGTTAAGAAATGGAAGAAAATATTCTTACCTTTACTGGACATAACCTTTACCCCCTATATCCAGCCTGGCCTGAGCCAAAGCTTACTGGCTGCACAGACCTTGTTTACTGTTTTGCTCCTCCAGCTCCTTGTGCTGGGATTAAAGGCATGCACCACCACGCCCAGCACGCCCAGCTCTTTCTACTCCTTTTGTGTTACTGCTATTCTTTTTTATTTTATTTTTTTCTGTCTTTTTGAGACACGGTCTCCCTGCAGCCACAGCTGTCCTGGAACTCACTTTGTAGACCAGGCTGGCCTTGAACTCACAGAGATTTGCCTGCCTCTGCCTCCTGAGTGTTGGGATTAAACATGTGTACCACCATGCCTTGTCTGTTACTGCTATTCTTCCATCGAGGTTGGTGTTTGTAATTTTTTAAAGTATGTTGCATAGAGTGGTCAGTAATTTGCCCACCCATCCATCCATCCATCCATCCATCCATCCATCTGTCCAACATTTATTGACCTCTGCTTTGTGCCATGAATAGGTGCATAAGACACATAGACCTGGCAACCATAGACTTTTCAGACTAGTAGAGGACTTCAGTGCAATGGTCATGACAGTGTGTAACTAAAAGCTATAAAATAGGTCTCATAAAAAGAGAGAAGGGGAATCTGGTTTGGGCTGGAGAATGCTGAGGGTGATGTCTTTGGGGAGATTGTGAGTTATCACTGTCCTCTATAAGCACCCACCCTCCGGGGGCACACCTGGAGTTCACGCTGAGTTTTCTTCCCACTGCAGGCAGATCCACACCGTGGGGACCCTGGGGTAACTGGGCAAAAGGGTGTGAGAGAGGCGGGCTTAAGGGATTTGCAACTGTGTCAGGTGCTTTGGGGAGCATTTAAGGGAGCCTGGCATTGGTTTGGGTTGGATGCTGCAGGGACTACTTCTGTGATTATTACAACACATATTCTCTAGAAGTGGAGAAAATTGGAGCCAGGTGAAATCGAGGGTTGGTAGAAAAGCAGCAGGCACTCACACTAGTAAGAATGGGCACTGTCTGGTCACTTCTGTGGTTTGGACAAGGCTCTTGTTTTGTCTTTGTTCAAACATGATTATGGGGTGGCTTTGTTTGTGTCTTGTCCTGTTCTGGTCATGGGGTGGCCTTGCCTGATGCTGGCGCTCTGGGAAATATTGTTTGTCTTCAATAACACACCCAGGCCTGGCTGTGAGCATCCAGCCAGCTTCCAGACAGGAAGCTCTCTTTTCTGTTTCTCATCTGAGTTAACTCAGATGAGAAGGCTCAGTGAACCGGAGGTAGTGGGCGAGGAGGCCACTTTCATGTATATTCTGTGGCTACCTTTTTAATATCAGCCAACTCTGGTCTTGGGCTTTTGTTGAACATTAACCAAAATGAGCAACTGAAAAGCTATACTGGGGGAAGAAATGGAGTGACACAGAGCAAGCCGCTGAGAACAAAGAAATCAAGCTCTGCATGGGAAAGATGCAGCACAGGAAAATACCAGAAACCGTACAGGGTCAGAGGAGAGCTATTAATACAGTGGTTTCAGAGTGTGGTACCCTGGGATCCCTTGAGAGACAGAAATTCTTTGGTAAGCAGAATTACTGAATCAGGAATTCTGGAAGTGCTGTTCAGCAATCAGCATTATAATAAGCCCTCCAGCATTATAAAAAGCCCTTATTTTAATTTTAAATGTTATTTTTTTATCTACTTATTTATTTGTGTGTGCGCATGCCATGACATACTTGTGGAGGTCAGAGGGCAACTTGTGGAAGTCGGTTTCCTCCTTCCATCTTGTGGGTCCTGGGATTGAACTCAGGCAGTGGTGCCTGGCAGCAAGTGCTTGTACTTGCTCAGCCGTCTTGCAGGTCCTGGTACCGATGCATGGTCAAGTGTGCAAGCCCCTTTCCTTTCAGAGGAGTGCTCCTGGCTCACTGGAGCACACAAGGCTCTCTGTTCATAACAAGATGTTCTGGGCATTAGGATGTGGACATCCGGGCTGTGAGGAGGCAACATTATTCTTCCTGCCACACTTATCTTAAGTGGATTTGGCTTTTCCTGGTTGCTCCTGGATAATTGAACATTCATAATTAATTACCTTCTTCCTCCTTGAAGATTTTATCTTTGGTTTTAAACCTAAGAGTTTTAAACCCTTATTAATAAAGCCATCTGCTGTAATTTTAATATGTCCCCTAAAAGTTCATGGATTAAAAACAATCCCCAAATTAATGTTAATAGTATTTGGAAGTGGAGCTTTTAGGGGGTAAGTTGGAGTTGATGAGGTTATGATGGTGAGACTCCATGATGGAATTAGTGATTTTCTAGGAATAGGAAGAGACTTGTTAGCATATTTGTTCTGGCACTGCCTGTGATGCATGGTATGAAGCAGCAAGGCAGCCCTCAGTTGGCTCCAGGCAGATGCCAGTGCCATGTTCTTGGACTTACCAACCTTCAGAAGAGTGAGCTAAGTAAACTTGTACTTTTTTTTTTTTGTCTTTTCGAGACAGTGTCTCCCTGTGGCCCCAGCTGTCCTGGAATTCACTCTGTAGACCAGGCTGGCCTTGAACTCACAAAGATCCGCCTGCCTCTGCCTCCCAAGTGCTAGGATTAAAGGTGTGTGCCACCACGCCCGGCTAAACTTGTATTCTTTATAAGTTACTGTTCCTGGCTGTTTGGTTACAACAGAAAACGGAGACATTACCTTTTCGGTCTTTGCTGCTACTCTTTGAGACAGCTTCTCCTTAGACCTTTGCTTTCACTCTGGAGCCTGCTCTGCACTTAATCAGGACCACTGGCTTCTGGAAAGGCCCTGATGATGTTCTAGAATCTGTTCATTCATGCCAACGTGACTCTTAAACAGTCAATCTTTTGTTTGCAAAACATATAATCTCAAGGAGGCCTCAACATCTTTAACTGGCTTTTGAGGCTGAAGACATTTTCTAGGCTTTTGGGACGGACATCCAATTTCCTCTCCTACTCCTTCCTATGTTGCTGGTTCATCTTCCTTATCCACCTCCGGACACTGCTAATCCACTGTTAATCATATGTAAAGTGTGCACTTCAGTGATCTCATTTTCCTACTCAGATCTTGATGTCCCTAGCTCAAGATCTACTCAACTGTGAGTGCCACAAGGAAACTTCATCTGTTTGGTCAATATGTTCCTGTGCTTGGCACGTGGCCAGCCTAACAGTAATACTGGCTGTGTCAGTTTCCATTCTTTTTTTTTTTTTAATTTATTTCTGTATGTGTATCAATGTACTGTCTGCATGCAGGTTTATGCACCCGTGTTGTGCAACGCTGCGGAGGTCAGAAGAGGGTGTCAGATTCCCCTGGAACTGGAGTTCTCCTGGAATTGGAGTTTCAGATGGTTCTCGGCCGCCATGTGGGTGCTGGGGATCGAACCCAGGTCCTCTGTAAGAGCAGTCGGCGCTCTTAACCGCTAGGCCATCTCTCCCGCTCCAGTTTCCATTCTTAACCTCTAGATAGGTTCACACTTCAAACCAAGCTTGTTGAAAACTGAGTTTAGCATTTCTCTTCCATAATTCCTGTCATGGTTAAAAATAGCCTTCCAGGGGCTGGAGGAGAGATGGCCTAGAGGTTAACAGCACCGACTGCTCTTGTACAGGACCCGGGTTCGATTCCCAGCACCCACATGTTGGCTAAGAACCATCTTTAACTCCAGTTCCAGGGGAATCTGGCGCCCTCTTCTGACCTCCGCAGCATTGCACGACATGGGTGCACTAACCTACATGCAGACAGTACACTCATACACATAAAAAAATATATAAAACAATAGTCTTCCATAGGGCTAGAAACATGGCTCCATGTTAAGAGCACTGGCTGTTCTTCCAGAGATCCTGGTTTCTGATCTTAGCACCCACGTGGTGGCTAACAACCATTTGTAGCTCCAGTTCTCAGGTATCTGATACTCTCTTTTGGCATCCTCAGACATTGCATGCATGTGGCATACTTACAAACATGCAGGCAAACACTCGTACACATGAAATAAAATAATAATTTTTATTATTAAAATAAAAACCTTAAAAATAAACTTCTAGGTCCCTAAGAATATTATAGCCTTTCCTGTCACTTCCATAAGCACTCTTGATATTTGCCTTGTCTCTTTTTTATTATTGATTATGTATGTATGTGTATATGGGCGTGGCCCTACACGGCACAGCACATGTGTAGTGAGTAGGCAGAGGACAACTGGGAGGAGTTCGTTTTCTCTTTCTAGCATGTGGGTTGGGGTTTTGAACTCAGGCTGTCAGGCTTGGCGACAAGTGCCTTTACCTACCAAGTTATCTGGCCAGCCCCATCTTGCTCTGTGTACACATGCATGTGCGTCACAGGACAATCTCAGTTGTCATTCCTCAGGTCCCTTTTCTGTTTAAGACAAGGTCTCTCATTGGCTTGGAATTTGTGAAGTAGTCTAGGCTACCTGGCCAGCAAGCTCCAGGGTTCTGCCTGTCTTCATCTCTCTATTGGTGGAATCACAAGCATGTGCCACCATGCCCAGCCTTCTCTTTCCATATTCTTTTCCACACATCTTTCATCTTCTGAGCCTCTGCCCACAAAGCTCCTGTCATGGGAAGTGGATATCACTCCTGTGTGTTTTGTACCCCCCCCCCGTGAGTTTCCTGTCGTTTCAGTAACAAATTACTTCAAAGCTAGTAGTTTCAAACTGCAGGCCCGAAGTTTAAGAAGGGTTTTATAGGCTCAATATCAAGATGTGGGAAGGGCTGCATTCTTTCTGAAGGAGTCTGTCTTCTAGCTTCGTCCAACTTCCATTGACTCCTGTATTGCTTTTGTTCATAAGGACACTCCCCAGCCTCCCCTTCCTCGTCCACACATTTCCTGTCTTCTGGTACGCCTGCCTTTCCATGGTAAGGATTCCTCTATTTTATGGAATCCACCTGATAATGCCCTTCTCTAGAGCCTTAACTTGATCACTCACATGTTCTGGGGATTAGATGTGGGCATTTTTGAGGGGGTCTTTATGCAGCTTCCATACCCCTTATTCATCTTGCAAAGCCTGCTTCAAAGATTACTGCATAACAATTCATCCTGTATGAAGTCTGCCATCTCTAACTGGGTCTCCTCAGCTCCACTGCCCTGGCTCATTGCCTGGTGTACAGTAAGTGCCATATGCTAATGAATGAATGAGTAACCCTTTCCTCCAATTGTGGTTACTACTTGCAATTCTTCAGACTGTGGACTGCCAGCAGAGAGCAGCAGGGGGTGCGGGGTTCTATAAAGTCTCCTGGGCAAAACCATTGACAAGGTCTGTTTATGATAGCTTCTGGTGACCTGAAGAGTAACATCTCATATGTCACATGGCTTTAATAAAGATAGGAAATTCTTCCTGGCTCTGGTTCTCAGCTAGAGTTGATTCTCCCCTTCTCCCCAAGTGGGGAGCATTTGACAATGTCTGGGGACACTTTAGTTGTTAGACCTGGGGAGGGGGAGGAGGGTGGATGGTCAGTGTACTGGCATCTAGTGGGCAGAGGCTACGGACGCTATAAAACATTCTACAGTATACAAGACCCTCTTCACAGTATTTCTGAAAATGTCAGCCATGTTGAATGGAAGGCAGCCTCTTGAGGACACTTAGAGATTCATTAACAGATGATCAGAAGTCTGTTGCCATACTTTATCATCTGACTAAATTCTGGATCATAAGGATTTTTTTTTCTGTAGCCAGAGTCTTCATTTTGTGAATGAGCCTGGAAGTTACCAGGGATCAGGTATTTGGTACTCTCTTTCACCATTTTGTTTTTTGAGTACAGCATGTAGCATAATTGTGGTCCCCTCTCTATTTACTACCTGGACCATTAACCTGGGGAGAGTGAGTGAGGACTTCTGGGAACAACATTACTCACCTTGGTTGTCCAGGTGTTTGCTTCATTTAGTGTTTTGCCTTCTTGGTGAGATGTGCATCTGTGTCAGATGACACTCACTTAGTCTCTGGAATTGAAATGTGACAGTGTTCTTCCCCGTCACAGCCCATTCTGTCAGGGTGAGACTGAGGCTCACAGAGGTATAGATCATGGTCCTTTAGCAGCACCACCTATCTGCTTGGTTTGTTCCGTTTTGGTTTTGGTGGTCCTGAGGATTAAACTTGGGGTTTGAGACATGCTAGCCAAAGGCTCTTCTACTGAGCTACACCCCCCTAGTATCTTTTTTTTGGCGGGGGCGGGGGGGGGACACAGTTGTCTCATATAGTGTAGGCTGGCCTGGAACTCAGTGTGTAACTGAAACTTGATTTGAACTGTCCCTCTGTTTCTCGGGTGCTGGGATTATAGGCTTGTACCACCATACATGGTTTTTTTAGTAATTTTTTTTTAATTAATTTTTATTGATGCTTTGTGCATTTCATACATTTTTTCCAATTCAGTTCAGGCTTATTTCCCTTTCCCTCCCCCACACCCCCACCCCATCCCACATCATGGCTCCATTC
>VZQC01007525.1:756393-800138 GCA_009823505.1 Rhizomys pruinosus
TACCTGGCCTGGCGCGTTATGGCGTCTCCCCTTTGACCCCGGTTCCCGCCCACAAGTCCAGCCGGGACCAGAGCAGAGGGAAACGCGACCCTGCTCACCTGAGCGCGGTCCCTCTGGGCCAGGGACCCTGTAGACGGGTTCACAGCGAGACCCTCTCCCAGCTGCCCCCCGCCAGACCCCGCCTAGAGCTGAGGAGCTGTTTACCTGGCCTGGCGCGTTATGGCGTCTCCTTTTTAGTAATTTTTTAAAAGACAGCTTTATTGAGATGTAATTCTTGTACCAGGCAGTTCACTGGGTTTTGACATATTACATTATTAATTTTGAAAATTGTGGTAAATGTTTGTAACAAAATTTGCTATTTAACCATTTAAAATTTTCAACTCAGTGATATAAAATATATTCACAATGTCCTACAATCATCATCAAAATCTAAGTCTAAAACTTTTTTTGAGATAGGGTCTCACTGTGTAGTGCTGGCTGGCCTGAAACTCGATGTATAAATAAGGCTTGCTTCCAACAGAGGTAGGCTTCCCCCTGACTCCTGAGTGCAGGGCCCAAAGTGTGTGCCACCACACCCGGCCACTCCAAAACTTTTTTTAAAAACATAATCATAGCCGGGCCTGGTGGCGTACACCTTTGATCCCAGCCCTTGGGAGGTAGAGGTAGGCGGATCTCTGTGAGTTCAAGGCCAGCCTGGTCTACAGATCGAGCTCCAGGACAGCTGGGACTAAAAGGGAGACCCTGCCTCAAAAATACCAAAAAAAGGAAAAAAAAAACCCTAAAAAACTAAAAAAAACCCAAAAAACGTAATTATAAGTAAGTTTAAAGCAAGATTTCAGTACAATGGTTTATCTAGTAGAGAGCTTTGATAAATTATTAAAATAATCTAGGAGCTGGAGAGATGGCTCAGTGGTTAAGAGTACTGGCTGCTCTTGCAGAAGACTGGGGTTCAGTTCCCAGCACCCACATGGCAGCTAACAGCTGTCTGTAACTCTAGTTTCAGGGGTATCTGACATCATCTTCTGACCTCCACAGGCATTGCATGACACTGGTGCACTTACATACATGCAGGCAATACACTCATACACATAAAATAAAAATAATACAAGCGGGGCTGGAGAGATGGCCTAGCGGTTAGGAGCGCCGACCGCTCTTACAGAGGACTCGGGTTCGATCCCCAGCACCCACATGGTGGCCTAGAACCGTCTGAAACTCCAGTTCCAGGAGAACTCCAGTTCCAGGGGAATCCGACACCCTCTTCTGACCTCCGCGGCATTGCACGACACGGGTGTACAGACTTGCATGCAGACAGTACATTCATACACATACATAGATAAATAAAATTAATAAAAAAAATAAGAAAAATAATACAAGCAAATTTTTTTTTAAAGCGTAAGGTTTGTAAACTCTCTCATAAGATATCCAGGAACTCTAAAATCAGAATTTATCTTTGTTATAATGTATTATAGTTTTTTTATTGCCCTGGGAAAATGTGATTTTTCTTTTCCTTTCCAATTAACTTTATGTATTTTATACCATACAAAGGTTCTTCAGAGCTTATTAAAATGTCATATGATTTTACCTAAGGAGCAGGCTCCAAATTCTGGGCATATAGTATCTTGATTCAGCATATTCATTTATTTTGAGTCACCTAGTCTTTTTAGTGAATGGTATCCCATGGTCATTTCTACGTTAAACATTTGCTTCCCTCCTTCCCTCCCCCCCCTTCCTTCTTCCCTCCTTTCTGTCTTCCTTCCTTTCAAAAGCCCTGGCTTACTGGCCTGGAACTCACTATGTAGACCAGGCTAGTTTCAAATTTGTAGAGATCTTCCTGCCTTTCCTCTAGAGAGCTGGGACTAAGGGCATGTACTACTAGGCCTGCTCTCCCTAGTAATTTTCTAATACGAAGATGAGAGTCCTTGTCTCTTAGGAATTCCTGGATCTGCTAGCTACTTTGAAGAAAACTTGGAAGCCCAAGGTACCCAATTGAGACTCCAAGGGAATACAGGAAAAAGGAAGCATGGTTTTGCTATTTTAAAAACGTTTCGGTCCATGCCTCCCCTGCTTATCCTCTAGGTACCTTCCCTAGTCATTCTGGAGCAGAATTTCAAATTTACTTTCACAACCTGAAGCAGTTGCTTGGTTGGGCAGGGTCTTTGGGAACAACTGGGATTCATTGAGAATGGTTGAATCATGGGAGAAAATACTGCAACGCAGAACTGATCCCTGGACTTCAAGCATCCAGGGTTGATGGCTGTCCATCTTTCTTCCCTTAAATTCTTTCAGCTGGCAAAGGTTCACTGACCACCTGGGTGATGGTCAGCACTTGTTTTCCAGCTCGATCCTTATTTTATGTGGATACATATCTTGCAAGCAGGTCTGTAGTTTTCATGAAGGGAACACTTAAACCAGGCAGATTGTAGCTAGTGGAGGGTGCCTCCGTGAGACACTGAGTTTATATTTAGCCTTAGGAGGAAAAAGAAAAGCAGTTATAATAAAATCATGTAATATTTGTCTTAAAAGAATTGTATTCAGTTGGCAAGAAAACGACTTCGGCCAAGGAAGTATGAGGTGACCCCAGGGGGCTAGTCTGTCCCCAAGTGAAGGGACAGAGTGGTGAGATGAAGTGTAATTCCTCTTGCTACTTTTTTCCTGTCTTGAATTAAATACTATAAATATTTTATGCCCATTAATCATTCATTGGGCATAACGAAGCACCATAGACCAGTATATATAGGCAATTTAAGTTACCGTCTACTTAAACTTCAACTTCTTACTGGTCAGGTTGCAAACACCAACCCTTGTGTTTTTGCTGGATATATTTCTGATCTGTTCTAGGCTTGGAAGACTTGGAGCCATGTTCTAGGGCTGGTCTCTGGGGCTTCACCAATTTTATGTCACCTGCCACCTCCCTGTGCACTTCCAATTAGCTTACTGTCTTGTGTAATTATTCCAGCTAGTTCTTATTTTCCTATCTGGAGCTAAATGAGATGCTTAACCTTGTTTTGGACAAGACCTGGGAAGGCCTTCCTTGCTCTGTTTGCCCCTCTCCTTGGCCAGCTTCTTTATAGATATGTTTTCTTCAGTAGATGGTTTTGCAAGCTGCCCTGCCCCCTGCCTGAGCATTTTACAAACCCACTCTTGAATGATTCATAAATGGACTTTACCTTTCTCCTACTTTGGTCATTAAAGCAAAACAAAACCACATCTTTAACAGGATCAAAATGAGCTGCTGCTGCTGCTGCTGCTGCTGCTGCTGCTGCTGCTGCTGAGTGGTTCCATTATTTTGCCCAGGCTGCCCTCTGAGCTCTTGGACTCAAGGAATACTCCCGCCTCAGCTTCCTGTGCTTCAACTACAGGAGGAATCCTGGCTTCAATAAACTTTTTGATGGAAAACGGGTGTCAACTCCAATACAGACTGTCAAAGAACTCATCTAGAATGCCTAATGCATGGTGGGCAGAATGTTTGTTAATTGATGCGGAATTTTAGCTGAATTTCTCCCATTGAGTACCAGAAAACAAATGGTGAAAAATCGTAATTTTTGGAGGCTCCTTGGCAGTGGGGTTGGGAGGGTGGGAGTTGTCATCAGTTGTTTGTATGGGTTTTGTTTGGTCTTTTTCAGGCATACTCAGGCTGGCTTTGAACTTCTTATACAGTTGAGGATTGCCTTAAACTCCTGCTCGTTCTGCCTCTACCTCTCAAGTGTTGAGATGACAGGCATGCACCACTACTTCCAGCTTAAAATGATGTTTAAGGCTCGTTTTTGGAATCAGCTATACACTACAACATTCGAAAATTCTAAAAGCAGAAATGTGTTTCTATTTAAAGGTCTTATCTGGGAGTGGTGGCATGAATGTAGGTTGAGGGCAGCCTGGGCTACATGATACACTGCAGAGGGAAGGGGGAAGGGGGAAGATGGAGGAGGGAGGGACATGTGGGGGGAGAGAGCTCTTTGCCATTCATGTCCCCTAGCAGTGCCACGCCTCCTCATACTGTTGACAGTTTCTGAGCTTGCGTTTCATGGAGCTTTCATTCGTATGGCAGTATCTCTGTTATTTTTCTTTTCTTTTGGTCTTTTTGACCCAGGGTCCCCCTGTAGCTCTAGCTGTCTTGGAACTCACTTTGTAGACCAGGTTGGCCTTGAACTCACAGAGATCCGCCTACCCCTGCCTCCCCAGTGCTGAGATCAAGAGGCATGGGCCACCACACCAGAAAGGGGTAAATACTAATCATTTGTGATTTTTTTGCTCCCTGGAAATGTCTTTAAAACTCTATGCCTAAGTGTTTATTTATTTATTTATTTGTTTCTGTGATGAGTTGGAACCCAGGGCATTGAATATACTACACAAGCACTCTTGTCATTGATCTGCTCCCCAGCTTCCCCATCCTGTTTGTCATAGGGACAAGTGACTTTTGGAAAAGTTCTCTGAAAGAATGCTGTGTAGTCTCATTTCCCACCTGATGGAAACTTCATTCTGATTTGTAGCTGGTCTAGGACTAGGGTTTTTTTTTTTTTTTTTTTTTTTTTTTTTTTTTTTTTTTTGCGTCATTTCGCGACAGGGTTCAGTTGGGAACTGTGTTTCTGCTTTGATCAAAAGTGTGTGTGTGTGTGTGGAGGGGGCGAGGGGCGTGTGCAAAGCCCATTAACCTGAAAAGGTTTGTTTAATCCCAGATACACGGGCCTTTCATCCAATCCAAAGAGCACCTGCTGAAGGAGTGGGGACCCCAAGGAAAGCCTGGAACAAGGATCAGGGCAGTGGTGCACTGTGACCTCTGGCTATCTCTCTTTCTGTCCCCATTTTCTCTGGACAACTTGTTCACAGAGCACACCATAGTTTCTGTGTGCACACTTGATTTGGTCTCAATTCCAAATTTCTCCTCATGAACTCTGAACCCCTGGAATCTGACTGCATCCCTGCACCTAGGTGGGTAGTCCTTAGCCACGTGCAGACAGGGAGGGAGGTACCTAGTTATAGTCATCGTGCAAATGTATAAGGAAGCCTGCTCAGGGGCAGACAGACATGTGCTAGGTGCTGGGACACACTGATGACTTAGAAGCCTTGCTTTAGGGAGAAGTACTTAGTGTGGTGGGGTGCTTGTGGGGACCCCCTTGGGACAGGGGTGGTAAGGGTGCTTATAGGTCATAAACCAGAATATCTGGCAGTGCCATGTGTCCATTTGTCTTGTATTTTTCTTGACAAATAAGCAACAGAAGGGAAGACAGTGTGGCCTCTCCTGTTCTGTAGTCATTGAGACCCTTCAATGAGGCTCCTCCGAGGAAAGAGTAGTCGTCACATATTGGAGTCATGGTTTTTTTGTGCTGTTTTCTTTTTTTTCCTTTTGAGAGCCTGTATTGTGTAACTGAGTTTGGTTTCTTCTTTTGAGCTGGTGGCACTTTAAAAAGTACTTGGGGCCACTTGGATAGGTTGCTTGAAGCATTCCACCAGGGAGGATCTAGTTGTGACATTGTCTGGCTCATTTAGGAAACCTGTGGGTTTTTCAATGGAGGAAGAGATGAAGATGTTGTGAAAAACAGCCACCGCCTGTTGGGTTAACCCCTGAGGCCAGATGAGCTCAGGGAAAGGAACCAAGGGGCTCTCCCTGCCGTCTCTCTGGCTGTCTGCCCTCCCTCCTGCCTGCCTTCTTACCTCATTTTCCTGTCCCTCCCAACTTCCTGTCTCCAACTCTCCCCTGGCCTTAGCTTCTCTCACACTTCACTCCCTCACCCTTTCTGTCTGTCCTCACTTCCGGTCCTCTCCCCATTCTCATTCCCCCAGCTTCTCTCCCCTACATCCTCTTCCGCTCTGCTCGCTCATCACTCATCTCTTTCCCTCCCCTCTCTGCCCTCGCACTCCCCCCTGCTGTCCTCCTGTGTGCTCTCTCTCCACCTGCGCTTGTCGCTCTCACTCCTCTGCATTCTTGCTTCTTGTCAGTCCTTCTTTCTGGCTTTCTCTTCCCCTCTCTTTATCCTTCCACTCCTGCCTTGTCTGTATCTCTTTCCCATATCCCATCTCCATATTTCTCACTCGCCTCCTTTTGATCAGGTTCTCGTCCGGAGTTCAGGCTGGCCTTGAACTTGCTTTCCTCTTGCATCAGCCTCCCAAGTGCTGGGAGTTCCCCCTAGAATTCCTCTTCTCTGCTCACAAAGCACCCTTTTCTTCCCTTCTTCCCTTTCGCACTCCCCATTCCTCACAATCCTGGCTCCCACCACCCCCATCTCACACCTGGAGTGTTCCCTTTAAACCCTCTCCCATAAAGTATTGACATGTGCCTCAGATTCTCAACTGATATCTTTATCTCTTTTGCTCAGTAAAGAGTACTAGAGCCAATGAAAATACCATTTGTTCTGTGTGGGCTAAAGTCATACTGGCCATGTGGGGAGAGTGAGGGGAATCTGTGCTCCTTGTGGGGAAGAGGAAGCTTGGGGAGTAGCTATCCTTTGTGCCCACAGGCAGGTCTTCTGCTCGATTGAGGGGCAGGAAGACCCAGGGAGCAGGGACTGGCATGAGGGGGCTCTTTCCAGTCCGAGCGCTAGGGGAGCAGTGCCAGAGAGGTGCTGGGCCTCAGAACCTTCTCAGGAGGATGTAGAGGGTTTCATCTCTGAGGGCCTGGGCACAGTCTAGAGCAGTGTTTTTTTTTTATTCTGACTCAAGTGCTCTCTAAGTGATTTTTATTTGTAAATGCATAGTGGCTGTATTACAGAATTCAGAAAATAAGAAGCGGGAGAACTTAAATTCATCACCCATACTGTTCCTTTTGGTATACACACACACACAAACACACACACACACACACACACACACACGATACCATAGCCTCTGCATGTGTGTGTGTGTGTGTGTGTGTGGTGTGGTGTGTGTGTGTCTGTGTGTATGGAGGTCAGAGGCAAGCTTGGGTGTCAGTTCTCACCTTTTACTTGTTTTTGAGGCAAAGTCTTGATTGTTTACTGCTGTGTTGCATACTCCAGACTAGCTGGTGTGGGAGATTCTCCTATCTCTACTTCCTATATAGCCTCAGGAATGCTGGGATTATAGACAAGTGTCACCAAGTCTGGCTTTTCATGGGTTGCCAGGCTTCCCCAGCAAGGGGTTTTACCCACAGAGACATCTCCCCAGCCCATATATTTCCTTTTTTAAATTTTTTATGTGTATGAATGTACTGTCTGCATGTAGGTTGGTACACCCATGTTGTGCAATGCTGTAGAGGTCAGAAGAGAGTGTCGGATTCCCCTGGAACTGGAGTTAAAGATGGTTCTTAGCCATTATGTGGGTGCTGGGAATCGAACCTGGGTCCTCTGAAAGAGCAGTCAGTGTTCTTAACCGCTGGGCCATCTCTCCAGCCCCACCCATATATTTCTTTTGGGGCTTTTTGTTATATGACAATGGACATCTGTGCATGATATATGTACATATATTTTTCACTTAATTTCATAGTCATCTTCAAAGCTTACAAGTTTAGTAGCTGAGTATTTGACCTCATATGTCTTAATTTATGTACCAGTTTCCCTAGCATCTAGAATTTAGGTTGTTTCTATGATCTTTGTATTATAAATAAGAATGCAATGAGCATATTTTTCCTTTTTAAAAAGATTCATTTTAGGTTTTAATTCTGTGCATGCATGTGTGTCTGTACATGCATACACAGTGTATATGCCTGAGGAGGCCAGAAGAGAGCATTGCATTCCCTGGACCTGGAGTTAGAGGTGGTTGTGAGGTGCCTGATGTGGGTGCTGGGAACCAAACTCTTGCAGCAAACACTTGTAACCACTCATGTGTATCTCCTGCCCCTATCATTTTCCTTTTTATCCTTGAGGAAATGAAGTGGTAGTCAGTGCAGCATTTAATATCCATCCTTTTTTTTTGTCTTTTCAAGACAGGGTCTCCCTTGTAGCCTCAGCTGTCCTGGAACTCACTATGTAGACCAGGCTGGCCTTGAACTCACAGAAATCCTCCTGCCTCTGCCTCCCGAGTGCTAGGATTAAAGGCGATCACCACCACACCCAGCTAATAATATCCATCCTTTTAAAAAATAATTTTGTAGCCAAGGTTTCCTCAACCATTGGAAAGGTCTCTGTGGAGGAGAGTGAGAGTCACTGCATTTGGTCCAGGGGGTTTATTACCTGGGGCTTGTCAGGGGTCTTGCCCCCTGTGTTTGCTTCCAGCTTTACTTTAAGAAAATATGTGCTCCTATGACTTAGTGTGGGGAGGGGAGGAAGTCAGTCATTGCACATCTCTAAGGGAAGCTCGGAACGAGGCTTTCCTGTCCTCACATCTATGTACCATTTGCACTGATTAATCCTTGCTTTCCTACAGTGAAGATCCAACCAGTCCTCTGGGGTTTGGTTCCTTCCTTCCTTCCTTCCTTCCTTCCTTCCTTCCTTCCTTCCTTCCTTCCTTTCATTTTTTTTTTTTGTCTTTTCGAGACAGGGTCTCCCTGTAGCCCCAGGTGTCTGGAACTCACTCTGTAGACCAGGCTGGCTTGAACTCACAAAGATCCGCCTGCCTCTGCCTCCCAGTGCTAGGATTAAAGGCATGAGCCACAACGGCGATCTATCCTATCTATCTATCTATATCTATCTATCTATATCTATCTAATCTATCTATCTATCTACGATCTATCATCTATCTTTCTCTCTCCCTCCCTCCTTCTCTCTCTCTCTCTCTTTCTCTCTTCTCTCTCTCTGCTCTGTCTTCTCTCTCTACTCTCTCGCTCTCTCTTTCTTTCTTTCGTTCTTTCCTCGCTTCCTTCTTTGACTTTCACCACCTGACTGGATGGTATTTGCAGGCACTTCATTTTCTAGAACCATAGAGAGAAGTATTTATTTGGCTGAGATGTAGGTCTGAGTTCATGCTAACAGAGGAGTGGTCATGGCTGCAATAATTACCAGGTGGTTGCCGGAGAGGAAAGGGATGAAGAAGAAGACGCCTCCTACCTCTCCTCCTCCTCCTCCTCCTCCTCCTCCTCCTCTTCCTCCTCCTACTCATTATCATCATCATCACCAAAACAATTATGCTTAGAAGCTGGGTGTGGGGTGTGTGTGTAATCTCACATTCAGGAGCTAGAATCAGTAGGATCAGGAGGCGCATCGGAGCCTGACATACATACTGAAACACCCCTGCCCCTGTTACAAAAGTTCAACTATGAAGTTGGTGCTGTGCACCTGTATTCGCAGACTTGGGAGATGGAGACAGCATTGCTGAGCTTGAGTCTAGCTTCAGCTACATAACGAGTGATTCTGTTACGAAAACTAAAAACAAAACCAAACAAACATAAAACAAAAGGGAAAAGGTTTTTTTTTTAAGCTTTAAACTTCAAAGAGCAAGATGGAGTAGCTAAAATTTCTGGGACTCAGGCCTGGAGAACGATCTCAAAGCCTTGCAGTTTCATTTTAGGTTTTCTTCATGGACAGCCATATGCAAAGTATTTCTTCCTTAGCCAAAGTATATACTAAATGTCAGCTTGTGTACTTGGTAAAAACATTAGTTGAATATTTATGATGGCCTCTCAGGGCATGTTTCTGTGAATGTTCTAAAATTCATAATAGATGTTAGAAAGCATTGGTAGCTAATGTGTGCCATATTTTCTCTCCTTATGTCACAGTTTCAAATTCTAACTATAACTTGATGTGAACTTGTAGGGTAAACAGAACAGTTAGCTTGATAACTTGTATATTGGGATTCAATTAATGTCTACAAGTGCTTATTAAGTGCTTGTTAAGCATAAGATCTGATAATGAGAGGAACTCAAAGATACCTAAAATTTCACTCACTGACACATTTTGCTTAACTTTCATTTCCCTAATTGGGAGGAGATTGTGGTGTGGTCATTTCAAGAACCACACAGTGAAATAGCAGTTAAACCAAGGGACCTCTGAACAAATTCTGTTGATCAAGAAAGAAGGAAAGGTGCCAATTTCAGAAAAGCTCACCAAATTAAAAGACAGCTTTCTGAGCTCTAAGCAACTTCTAGACAGCCTCTGAAACTCTCTCCTGCTTAGTGATTTAGAGAGAAACCAAACAGCTTTGTGCAAATGACTAGGGTTGAAATTCCCTGCACAAGGAAACTATTTCCAAATAACCCTTGTTGTGCCTTAGTTTTGAATGTTTATTAGCTTCTGTGTATTTATGTTTGAGATAGGGTCTCGCTATAGCTCCAGCTGGCCTAAAACTCACTATACAGACCAGACTGACCTTGATCTTATAGGGAGCTGCCTGCTTCTGCCTCCCAAGTGCTGGCATTAAAGGTGTGTGTTGCCACTCCTGGCTTATTTACTTTTTTTTTACTTTTTAATTGTGGTAAGATATATACAATATAAATTTATTATTTTGGGTACTGGGAAGATGGCTTATTGGGTAAGCACTAGCTGGCCAACCCTGATGATCCAAGTTCAATCCCAGGAAGCCAGATAAAAAAATCTGGGGGCTGGAGGGATAACTCAGGGCTTAAGACCACTGACTGCTCCTGGTTGATCAACATGCCTGTGCATACAAGCATCACCAACTGGACTGTGGAAACCATGGGTTGTTCAAAATTTGGACAAAGATACTTGCAAAATGCACCAATTACCTAATTGTATGGCAAACTGAGTAACGTCAATGTTATCTGAAAACAACTGTGTTATTGTATTGTAGAATCCCTTAAAGATAAACAAATAAAAGAGAAAAAAAAGAGCACTGACTGCTTTTGCAGAGGACCCAGGGTCGATTGCCAGCACCCACATGGTGGCTAACCAAAGATGTCCATAACTCCAGTTCCAGAGGAATCTAACACTCTCTTCTGACCTCCTTGAACATTTCATGACACAGGTGCACTTACACACATGCAGGCAATACACTCATACACATAAAATATAACCGGGTGTGGTGGTACACGCCTTTAATCCCAGCACTTGGGAGGCAGAGGCAGGTAGAGGATCTCTGTGAGTTCAAGGCCAACCTGGTCAACATAGTGAGGTCCAGGCCAGCTGCGCCTACAGGGAGACCCTGCCTCAAGAAAGACCAAAAAAATAAAAATATTTAAAAAATCTGGATGTGGTAGCCTGCATTTATAATGCCAGCACTTTTATGGGAGATGGAGGTGGAGAATTGCTGGGAAGTGCCTAAGTAGAAAGTGAGAACTGACTGTTGAGAAAGTTGTCCTTTGACTTCCACACATGTGCTGTGGAGTCCATGAGCACACACACACACACACACACACACACACACACACACACACACACAAATAGCCAAATACTTTTAGAAATAAATCGTCATTTTGAGTGGCGTTAAGGTTATTCACATTGTGCTTGCAACTATCAGTGCCATCTAGCTCCAGAACTTTTCATCTTCCCTGAGTGGAACTCTTAGCGTTTCCTGGCAACTATCATTCTACTTCTGGTCTCTTTGAATTTAAATTACTCCAGGTACCTCGTATGGATGCACTTACATTGTGAATTCATTTGTCCTTTTGTGGCTGGCTTATTTTACTCAACATAATGTCTCTAAGGTTCTTCCATCTAGTAGCACATGTTGTAATTTCCTTTTTAAGTGTTTTAAGCTATATAATAAAAATGCTACTTGAAAATGCAGAGACTTAGATATAAACCGCTTTTGCTTTTAGCTCATTTACAACTGTAAACCTGAAATGCATTCACAAATTAAGTATAAATTAAGTATAAATTAAGCCACTGAAGTTCAAATCAACACTGATATAGGCTTGATGGTGTGTTTCAGAAAGTGCTCTGCTCTGTGGCAGGTGCTTGGTGGAGTCTTTTGTGTATACTTGCTTCTCCTATTTCTTTCCTGTGTTCAAATCTCTGGGAGACACTTTCCTTCATATACTTCTCTCATAGGCCTTTTTACATGGCACTAGTCATTAAAAACATGATTCTGGGGGCCAAAGAGAAGGCTCAGCAGTTAAGAGCACTGGCTGCTCTTGCAAAGGACCTGGGTTCAGATCCCAGCACCCATATAGTGGCTAAAAACTGTAACTCCAGTTCCAGGGGATCTGATGGTCTCTTCTGACCTCCCTGGGCATTGCATGACCCAGGCACACTTACATACATGCAGAGAATATACTCATACACATAAAATAATAAAATATATTTTTCAAAACGGTTCTAAGCCAGGCATGGCGACACACACCTCGAATTCCATCTCTTGGGAGGCAGAGGCAGGTGGATTTCTGTGAGATTGAGGCCAGTGTGGTCTACATAGTGAGTTTCAGGCCAGCTAGGGCTACAGGGAGACCCAGTCTCAATAAACCAACCCACAAAACAAACAAACATACCACAAATCAAAACCAAAAACAAACAAAAAATGATGCTCAGAGTGGATGGGCTATTTGAGCTTATGTGGCCCCCATCATACACCATTATGCAATGTGTAGTTGTGAACCTGTTCCTCATTGTAAGAACTTAATCAGTGCATGGATGGGTGTGTTTTGTCTCTGGCCTCCTTTTCTCTCTGCCCTGGAGGAAACATCTCCCAGAAGTCTTCAAAATCATCTTTCCATTTTATTTTTTTGAGAAATGGGTTGTCTAGCTTCGTTCAGTTTTATAAAACTAGGGCTGAAACTGCAGAGACTGGTGACTTGCTTGTTGTGTCTAATTTTGTAGTTTGTTCTTCTGGTATGGTATTTCATTGTCTGGATATGCCACTATGTATCTGTCCTTTCTGTAGCTGATCGATTGGTACATTGCTTTCAGTGTTCTACTACAGACAGACTTCTGATCACTATACTTTTTTATTTTTTTTTTGGTCTTTTTTTGAGACAGGGTCTCCCTGTAGCTCCAGCTGTCCTGGAACTCACTCTGTAGACCAGGCTGGCCTTGAACTCACAAAGATCTGCCTGCCTCTGCCTTCTGAGTGCTAGGATTAAAGGCATGCACCACCATGCCCGGCTGATCACTATTCTTACAAATGTCTCTGGCACATGTGTGAAATAGATATATTTAAAGGTGGGTAGCAAGGAGTGATTTTTCTGGGTTTCAATTGCTGGATATCCAAAGTGTGTGTAGCAAGCATATGTTCTAAATGAATGAATGAAGAAGATAACATATTCGTGGAAGGAGAAAAGATATGAATATTCAGCTTTAGAAGACAATGCTTAGTTGATCTTCAACATGCATTTCTATTTCTGCTGCTCCCACTCCCAACAGTGTTTGGCCCCTCATATATATAGGGTTATAGTCTGAGCTGCCATCACAGATACCCCCAAGATGGTATAGTTGTTTACTTGTTTCTTAAGCTCTGCTAGTTGATCACGAGACTGTTTAGGGAGGCCAAATTACTGTGTTCTGTAAGGTCATTGGAACGGGGTTACTTTTGTTATTGGCATGGTTGATGTAGCTCCTCAGCACCATGTCCACCTCCAGCCCATGGCAGCATAGCTTTGTTAAGGAGATTGCTTACATCACTTGTTCTTCCAGAGGACCCTAGTTTGGTTCCCAGTACCCACATCCAGTGACTAATAACCACCTGTAACTCCAGCTCCAGGGTATCTGATGTTATCTTCTGGCCTCCATCTGCACATGTACATATGCACACACACACACACACACACACACACACACATATATACCAATAAAAATAAAATTAGAACAAGAATAGTATGGGGCTAGAGAGATGCCTCAGTGGTAAAGATCACTTGTTGGTCCTGGAGAGGACCTGGGTTTGATTCCCAACATCCACATGGCAGCTAACAACCATCTGTAATTATGGTTCCAGGGGATCCCAGTGTCCTTTTCTACCTTTTGAGAGCACTGAATATACCTGGTGCACATACATACATGTATGCACACATACATTAAAATAAACCAGCTGGGGATGGTGGTACATACCTTTTATCTCAGCACTCACAAGGCAGGGGCAGGTGGGTCTCTGAGTGCAAGGTCAGCCTGGTCTACATAGTGAATTCCAGGACAGGTAGGGCTATGGGCTGAGATTCTGTCTCAAAAAAATCTTAAAAAGAAAAAAGAAAAAGTAATCTCCAGCTGGGAAACCATGTGCTCAACATGGTTGAGGGTGGGAGAGTACTTGTTTCCAATTGTTACCAAAAGAAATTACCATAAGCTCAGTGGCTTCAATAACACAGACGTATCTTACAGTTTTGGGGGTCATTGAGTGACTTCTGGGACTTATTTCTTAGCATTTTTTTAGCTTCAAGGAGCCCTGCATTCTCCTAGCAGCACTCTGACCTGTGGTTCTCTTATCACATCTCCTTCTCTGGCTCTTCTCCCTTTTTCATGTTTAAAAAACCTCCATGATTGCATAGAGCCCACTCAGCTAATCCATAGCCTCATCTCAAGATCTGAAATGCAACCACATGTGTAGAGTCCCTTGTTCCTTGTTAAGTACACATTCAAATGCTCGGAGAATTCGGACATGGACACATATGAGGATGGGGTGTTTTTTTTCCACCATGGGGGAGAAAAGTATTCTATTTCCAAAACAAGGATGGGAAAATAGGGATTAGAGATAATTATCAGTTTCTTCCATATCACGTGACTGTATTTTTGTGAGTCTCATGGCTGCGGATATGTTTTAAAATATTAAGTTGTCAGAGCTTGTGAACTTCCTGAAGACCGGGTTTTGTTTTCTACTCTTTTGTGATCCACAGGGTTGAAATATCCAAATATTTCCAAAAGCAAACCATATTCTGAGGCTATACATCCTTTCTCACTAGTGACAAAAATATCGACCAGTTTTGTTTTGCCGCATTCCACTTGTGAAGGGCTTTTCCGGTTACTGGTCTCCTTGTGTTTTTCTTGGTCACTGAGGAGCCACCAGCATCACTATGATTAAATACTGTGGTGTGTATTAAGCTCCTGGAACATTTTAGGGGCTGAAATATGTGATACATAAACAAAAACTGGATGGGACATGGCTCAATTGGAAATATACTTGCCGTGGAAGCGTGAGGTCCTGAGTTTTGATTCCTTGAACCCACATAAAGTCAGATGCAGTAGTGTGCTACTGGAATTCTAATGCTCCCATCGGGAGATGGAAGGGGGAGGTGAGGGAATCAGCTCATGGGCCAGCTAGCTTGGCCTGTGCAGCAGTGAACCAGAGACTGGGTGTTAAACCAGGTAGAGGGCGAGACTCAACACCTGAGGTTATCCTCTGACCTCCACGTGTGCACTGGGGCACGTGTGTGTGCACACACATGCACAGCCTGATTAGCACACTGAGGCAGCAGCCTTCTTATGCACCCGGACCCCTCATCAGAAATTTTGTGCACATAGTAGGTAAAATAATGTAGACTAAACAAATTCCCCTTTCCCAATGTGTTTCTGCCCTTCAGTTTGTGTTCTTAGGTGTTCTTTCTCTGTCTCTCTCTCAGAGAGAGAGGGAGAGAAGCAGAGGCACTCTGGGGGCTTTTTGGACATGTACTATAGACCAAATGTTTGTGCATCCCCAGAGTCATTCATACATTGAGGCCCTAACCCCTAATGTAGTCCTATCTGGATATGGTGCCTTTGGAGTTAATTACAGGTTCATCCACACTCTTTAAGGCAGCTTGATTTAGAAATCTTTTTTTTTTTAATTTTGGCATTAATTGCTTCCTTCTGGTACAAGGAGCCAAGTCAGTAATTTGTCACATCCACATGCACCCATTTATATATATGTTAGGATAAACTGTGGTGATGACTTAGCCTCTAGTAGCCAGCAAGACTCATCTGTCCTTTGTTGGCTGCAGCAGCACCTTCCCACAGCTTCCCTGGGCCCTGCTGTCTCTGCCTGGCTGCTTTTCTCCTTGCTGTCCTGGGCTCTGCTGTCTCTGGCTGCTGTTCTCCTTGCTGTCCTGGGACCTGCTGTCTCTGGTTGCTGTTCTCCTTGCTGTCCTGGGCTCTGCTGTCTCTGCCTGGCTGCTGTTCTCCTTGTTGTCCTGGGCTCTGCTGTCTCTGGCTGCTGTTCTCCTTGCTGTCCTGGGCTCTGCTGTCTCTGCCTGGCTACTTTTCTCCTTGCTGTCCTAGGCCCTGTCTTGGGAAATCTTGGCTCTCAGCCTGGAGCTGACAAATTCTTGCTTAGGAGGTGGAAGAGAATAGCACACTTGACTAAAATAATTCATGCATGCTGTAGTTGCAATTCCACTTTCCTGGGATTTAATAGTTATGAACAGGAAGAAATCACCAATTGGGAAAGAGTTCTTTATATTTGAGGCAGTCTCATGAGACATCTTATTTACCTTTGCTTTACTTGGACTGCTGGAGAAATGGAAGCATGTAATTTGTTCGAAGTCAGACATTCCCAGTTCCTTCTCTTCCCTCTCTTCCCACTTAGATGCTTCCAGAAGCACATGAGAAGGGTACCTGCCTGAGGACAAGACACATGTTGGTGCAAGAAAGCCCACCAGGGACTTCAGGGATCCCAACAATAATGTTCTGTGAACATTAGTTCCCCCTAGTTGTCAGGCAGCAACCACAGCCTTCAAATTCATATGGGTGTACCTGCACCTGACATGGTATGCCACCTACAGTGGATGGCAAAATAAAAGTGTTTGTTGCATGAGAGGAAATAACATGAACCTAAAGCAAGACTATCATTTCCCCAAAGTAGGGCAGAAATCAGCGTAGGACACATGGTCAGGAGCAACTGAGAGAGTCACCACAGCTCAGTTTTCTGTGCTATCGGCCTTGTTGTCTTGTAAGACATACCTTTGGAAGTAGTTTGCTTTCAAAAGACCTAAAGAAATAGGCAAAGTGATAAGTGACATATTCCTCCACAGGAAAACTTTGACATCATGATAGAATTTGTGCTTAGACCCCTTCCCCGTGTGGATAGGAATCTTCCCCGGGGCCCTTCATCATCCCTAGTAATGGAAGTGTCTTTTGTATTAAACTTGCCAAGAAAAAGCCCATCCCTGATTGGCCTCTTGTAGAGCATGTGCCTTGTCCTTAGGGCAGCTGGCAGGCTGGCTTGCTTTGTTGTCTTCTCTTAAGTTTCCTTGCCATGGTTCTGCCACAGAAGAAATCTACTTTATCTTTTTTAGTTGTGGTCAGCTTTCAGGCTTGCCACACTTCCTCTTGCATCTGTAATGGAGCACATTTGTGTGCCCTGGGCTGTGCAGAGTCGATCTGAGATACAGGAGCCTGTGTGCTTATTTCTACAGGGCTCTCATCCTGCATTTTAGGGAACTATTGTTGACTATACTCCCAGCAACGAGAGATGATTTTCTTCTTTCCTCTTGTTCCTGTACTAAAACTTTATCCTGCACCGGTCCTGCTGTTTATATGGGGATGGCTTCTTCTCGCTAGGGAGTAATTGCTTAGAAAATGCTCTCCTGACAAAACCATGAGTTTTCCACATTCTGAACTGGCAGTGGAAAGGAAACCCCTCTGGAAGCTGGCCTCATATTCAGTCTCTAGTGGCTTAGACTGCAGTGTGATGGTGGGTCTCTTTGGAAGTCCTTTGGATTGTCTTGGGTGCTGGCTATCTGCTTTAGTTGTGTGTTCACTTATTTGGGGATCATCTCATGATTCACAGGCAGCTCAGTCTCTGATTATTCTTGTGCTTTGAAGAATGCTAGGAGCCGTGTACTGCTTCACAGGTGACTGAGCTTTGCTAAAAATAGACAGCTTAAGTGGCTCCACTGTCCTGGCATTGGAAATGGTTCGTCTGTATTTTTAGGCCATCTTTTGTTATCCTTAACTAATTTGAAGGCCAGGCAATGGGAATCTGTGTGCAAGGCCTTCAACAGGTGGGCACTGTTAACAGTTTGAACTTGCCCTCGCAGCTAGCTGGAACAGGAACCTAGCTCTACTGAAGCAGGAGTGCTGGCCTCCACGTGCCCTCCCCTTTAGTCACCCCACCGTACATTTAAGGAGAGTTTGCCTCACTGTGGATTTAGGGTACTCACTGCAAGGAAAGTATGTTGAAAAGAGTTAATTCTGGCTCTTTGTAAGTTTGTGGCATCATCTAAACCGAAGCCAGAACAGTTTGCATAAAGAAACAACTTTGAGGCCCCCGAAGAGCAACACTGACACGTGGAATCAGACACTTGTGAGCTTCAGTGGCTCACAAAAGGAAATTGGCGTCATCATCCTTAGTTGCACAGTGATGTGTATAATGAGAAGAGGCTTACCTTCCATTGCTCATTTCATAAGTAATGATCTCATTTTACTATCCTCGTTTGTGCCCACCTTCGGTTACAGAAATAACTCTGAGTGGGTTTTCTTTTTAAAGATCTGTGTCAGGCAGATACTTCATAAAAATGGTACAAGCAAAGTGTTCTGTTTAGAACCTGCCCTGTGACATAAAACCACGTGTGTTCAGTCACTGGATGCCTGTTCTTTGGACTTGAGTGCTAAGGGAATAGAGACCAACCAGTAACAGCAACTGGTACAGAGCTAGGGCTTCAGACAGCACAGCATGAAAGTTTGCATAGATAGATTTACTTAAGTGAGACGCACTTATTCATTAGAATCCAAACAAGCAGCTATGGCATTTAATAACCAGGTGTACTTATTTCCTGTTGCTGCCCTAACGAATTACCATAGAATCTGTGGCTTGAAATAATCCAAGTGTATTGCCTTGCGTTCTGTAGAGGTCTGATATGGCTCTCATGTGGTTAGAAGGAGGATACTTACAGGGCTGTATTCCTTACTGGAAGGCAGTGAAAAAAAATCTTTGCCCCCCCCCCCCCCAGTTTCTAGAGGCCCTGTCTTTCTTAGCTCACACTCCCTTTGAAAGTCTTCTAAGCAGGCAGACACCTGTAACATCTCACCGCTCTGAGCTCTTTCACTGGTTCTCCCATGGGGCTGCCTGGACAGTCCAGGCTAATCATCCCATTTTAATGTCAACTGGTTAGCAGCCTTAGTTCCAGTTTGTCAGATATTCACAGGTCCCTGGAATTCGGATGTGGGCATTGTTGTGGGTGTTATTCTGTCTGCTGTACTAGGGACTTTGTTTTTCTAGATGTCCACATATAGCAGGGCCAAAAGGGCAGTGGCGTTGGTAGCAGACTGCATGGACGACAGCTTCTCTCTTTTTGTGCCTTTCAAGAAGTTAAAGAGGTTTTCTCAGACCACTGGCCCATGACACTGAGCAGACATCTTGGTTCTCTGAAGAGCCACCCAGGACTTCTGCTGGCCCCAGCTGGGACATGTGCAGGCTCCCTCCCCTCCTGCTGGGGCCTGGTGGTGGGCTGCTATTGAAGGGGAGCACCGGAGGCAGGATGACTGGTCACAGCTGGGCTGGCCAGCCATCGGGGAAGGAGGAAGCAGGAGGATGAGGACAGGAAGTAGCAGACACGTCTGCCCCGTGGGAGAAAGAAAATAGAAGATGAGGTTGACTATGTCTGACCTAAAGAAAATCAAAGGGAGGGTCTTTTTTTGTTTGTCATTTTCATGGTTTGGGATTGGTTCCTCTGTGGAGGCAAAGTAGAGAATCTAGGCTGAAGAAATTTAGTCACTTTTTGGTTATCTGTTGTACTTTTGCCACTAAAAGCCCAAGCTTCAGTGTGACTGCTGGTGTCCTGGGGTGGGGGAGGGGAGGGAGGATGGGGAGAGCGACAGCCCAGCTGGTAACCATGTCCCAGGAGGGCTCTGCTCTGGGGAATGCAAACGGATCTCACAGAAGCTCAGGGAGCCTTAGCTCTATTCTCTGAATCCCAAGGCATAATCTGCTGTGAACTGACCTAACTGGTTTGCTGGTTTGGCTTTTGAAGCTTATTTTGGGACATAGTGGATGGGAACTTTATGGGTCATTTACCACAGTCCTTTAAGGGGAGGGTATTCCATCCACTCCTGACACTTGTTAGCCAGCAGGTGCAGGGCGAACCTGTAGCTAGCCTGTTCTGGAAGCTAGGCTAAATCCCCTGTGGCAGAGACTTTCAAGACAGGTGTGACAGTACTCATGGACACAGCCCTGGGCCCGTTTGGTGAAGGGAACAGACTGCTCATCTTTCTAAATTCCTCTCTGTGGTGTCTGTACACATGGAGTCAGGATGGCGACATAATATTTCTACCACTCCATGGATCACAGAGCCATTGCTCAGGTTAATCATGCTAATTATTAGCTCTGGGGTGAATGGACTCTGATGAGTCCATTTTGGGGTTGTTTCTAATTTGAGTACTACAGGTATGAATTGACCATCTTTAGTATAAGAATGAAAGATAATAGATAAGTGAACATTACAGTGCCTATTTTTTTTTTTTTTTTTTTTTTTTTTGAGACAGGGTCTCCCTTTAGTCCCAGCTGGCCTGGAGCTCGCTCTGTAGACCAGGCTGGCCTTGAAGTCACAGAGATCTGCCTACCTCTGCCTCCTGAGTGCTGGGATTAAAGGCATGCGCCACCACGCCTGGCACAGTGCCTATTTTTTAAAGCATGAATTGATTTTTAAAACTTTTAAAGCTTTTATTTGGAACAAACTTGGGACTTACGGAAAAATTGTAGAAATAATGTTAAGAATTCTCACATGTCTGTCTCACCCACTTTTCCCTATGTTAAGTAACATTGCACAGCCATGATACTACTATTAGAAACAGGAAACCAACATTAGCATAGTAATACTATATTGAAAGGATTCTGTAGCATCATCATTTTTTTCTACTATGGTCATTGAAAAATTGTTGTTCTAGGATCCTGTCCAGCATCTCATGTCTCATTCTATTCTGGGCTCCCTCTGCAACAGTTCCTCCATCTTTCTTTGTCTTTTTTTTTTTTTTAACTCTTGAAGTTAAAGTTTTGATCAGTTATTTGGTCAGCTGTTCCTCAAATTGGGTTTTCTCATAATTAGAATGGGGTAACACAACAGGCCAGAGTATCACCAACTTAATGGCTGAGAAAGAAAATGCAGCTTTGCAGTGAGTAGGATGTACCAGAAAGTGCCAGCAGAAGGATTGACTCCTCTGGGCATTGAAGGGAAGAAATGCCTCAGATTGCTGCAGACATCAGGCCCCTCTGTGGATCCTACTAGTAACAACTAATTTTTTAATGATTCCTACGAAGTTTTACCTTCTAGGAAGGTGCCCACAAAAGGTTTTAATCCAAGAGACTTTCTTAACTCCAAGCTCCCCCATAGAATAAGGGAGAAATAAGATGACGATGTCCGTTCGCCACATGTAGTTGGAGCCAGCTGTTTTAGAGGTATTCTCTTGTAAATCAGTAAAACTGCCTCCTTTAATTTACTATTGGACATAGAAACTCTGAAAGGATTATTCTCTATTCAGAAAAAGAACCAAATATAATGCTAAAGTCGCCTTAAGCTATGCACTTAAACAAAATATAATTAATACAGGAGCTCTGACATCAACAATGGATTATTCTCCAAGGAGATGTTTGGCCAGGGGATCCAAGCAGCCCCACAATGGTAAAGGCTTCCTTGCCTCCAAACTGGGTATCTGCAGGAAGAAGGTGGTAAGGCCCTGCTGGTGAAGACCGATATAAACATGGGAAAGATGTAAGGAGACCCGCACTTGCAAGTATAAAACAGATGGTCTCTGGAAGCCAGAGAGTGGTACCAAGGCCACTTAAACCAATAAAGCAAATATAGGTCTCCTTGAGTCAAGCAAAGACTCCTCCGTCAGCACCCAGCTACGCCTCAGCTGCCTGGAAATACTGTGCAAGCAGTGGGCAGCCAGATGTCTGTGTATCCCAAATCTAATGGCTATTAGCTCTCTCCTGGGAGGAATAACCCACGGCGGATGCCACAAGCTTAACATCCGCTAATGGTTAGGAGAGGTTTATAAACCACCAATGAATACCCTGCCATACTTAACAGAAGAAAATGTAATGCATGAATTAAACATAACCATCAAAACATCTGGTGTCTATACCAAAGTAACATACCATAACAATTAGTACGGTTTAAATACCTATATAGCTAATTGTGTGTGCTTTATTAGTAGTATCGAAAGGCTAAATATTATACTGTTAAATACCTAAATATCTAATTGCAATGTGCTTCATTAGTAGGATCAAAAGGTTTAAGCCTGGACAACTGGCAATCCATGAAAAAGAACAGCCAGAACTGACTAGGAGACCAAGACAATCAGCTCCAAGAAAGTAGTTAAGGTTTTTGCTTCTCATCCACCTGTGCCCCTTTTCTTTAACCTAGGGAACAATCTGCGAGAAGAGGGGCTGCGGGTAGAATGTAAGAGCTTCTGATTGGGGTTAATGTGAAACTACAATCATATGTAGATGGACACTCATTTTGATCAAACTTCTGATTGACATGATACAAGCCCCCCCCCGCGGGATGGTGGGACCCATGCAGCTGTGTGGGTTTTGGGCACAAAGCTTGCAAATTGGTTTTACATGAAGGATGCCATGTACTCACAAATTATCACTTATTGTTAAAAAAAATGAAAACAAAACAAAACAAAAAAGCAGAGAAAGATGCAGAAAACTTACGGCAGAATGCATGATCTGGGATGGGTAGGGGTGGGGTAGGGGGAAGGGAAGGGGATATATGCCTGAACTGAATTGGAAAATGATGTATGAAATACACAAAGCATCAATAAAAAAAATTATGGTAGGGGGCTGGAGAGATGGCTCAGTGGTTAAGAGCACCGACTGCTCTTGCAGAGGACCCAGGTTCAATTTCCAGCACTCACATGGCGGCTAAGAACATTCTTTAACTCCAGTTCCAGGGGAATCCAACACCCTCTTCTGACCTCTGTGGCATTGCACGACATGGGTTCACCAACCTACATGCAGACAGTACATTCATACACATAAAAAATAATAAATAAAAATACTTAAAAATTATGGTAAAGTATACATAACCTAAAACTTACTACAATAACTTTAGCTACTTTGAAATGAACACTTTGATGGGATCAGGTATATTCACAAGATGTGTCATGACTATTCCCAGAACTTGTTCATCACCTCAAGCAGAAGCCCTGGATTCATTAAGCAGTTATTATCCATCTAGCCCCACTGTCTGGCCTCTGGCCTCTGGTCACTGCCATTCTACTTTCTGATCTATAACTTTTATTTAGTCTAGGTTCCTCATGTAGGTGGAATCATACAGTGTGGTCTGTGTCTAGCTTCGTTCTCTTAGCTTTCCAGGCTCATCCATTTTGTAGTATGTGTCAGGACTTCCTAATTTTTGGTATTGGGGATTGAATTCAAAGCCTCACACATGTGTTCTAACATTGAGCTACATCCCCTAGCATTTTCCCCTCTGAGACAAAAACTTGCTGTTTCCCAGGGTGTCCTTGAACTTGTGATCCTCCTTCATCAGCCTCTGGAGTTACTGGGATTATAGGCATGTGCTACCAGTGCCCTGGGACTTACTTTGTTTTTCAAGCTGAATAATGGTCCATTAGAGGTTAGATGCCATTTTGTCTATCTGGTCATCTCTTGACAAAGAGGACTTGTGCTGTGTCCTTTTTTCAGCTCTTGTCAATAAGTGCTGTCCTGAGCAGAGTATATATGTCATTGGGTCCCATTTTCAAAAGGAACTTGGAGAAGCTGCACAGGATTTAGTTTGGAAAGGCAGGAAAAGGAAGTATCCCATTTTCCTGTCCCTGATTAAGCCTTCCAAGAGAAGACAGAGAGATTGTAGTAAGTGGAGAAGGAGGATTCTGAGCCTGGTGCTGGCTGCTGAGGGGCGGGGAGGAAAGAGGAAGCCCAGAGTATCAGGCTTGCTCCAAAGGTGCTGCCTCTTGTGGAAGGCCTAAAATGGGCAAAACAAATCCCTTTGTCAGAGCCAGGGAACCACCAGGAAAACATTCAGGACCACAGTGCTCTACAGCAAAGGTAGTGTGTTCAGTCACCACCTGTCCCCCACCCCCACCCCCATAGCCAGGGAGAAGAGTCATCTGTTGGGTTGGAAATTAAGGTACTTAGCATCTTCTCCTAGTGTTTCACATATCTTTGCCACTATATTCTGAGCCTTTCACAGACCTTTTATCCCAGCATTCAGGAGGCAGAGGCAGGTGGATCAAGGCCAGCCTGGTCTACATTGCAAGATCCAGGCCACATGGGACTACATAGTAAGAACTTGCCTTTAAAAAAGTGTATAGCTGCAGACAGTACATGAATACACATAAATAAAATAAAAAAATTAAAAAAAAAAAAGTGTATAGCTGAATGTGGTGTCGCATGCCTTTAATCCTAGCACTCAGGAGGCAGATCTTTGTGAGTTCAAGGCCAGCCTGGTCTACAGAGTGAGTTCCAGGACAGCTGGGGCTACAGGGAAACCCTGTCTTGAAAAGACCAAAAAAAAGTGTATATTAAGCTGGGCTTGGTGGCACATGCTTTTAACCCCAGCACTCAGGAGGGAGAGGCAGGCAGATCTCTGTGAGTTCAAGGCCAGCCTGGTCTACATAGTGAGCTCCAGGACAGCTGGGACTAAAGGGAGACTCTGTTTCAAGGTCACTCTGAGCTAGATAGTAAGACCATGTCAAAAAACAAAACCAAAATAAACAACAGTAAAAAGCCAACCCACACATATTTTACATGTCACCCTGGTATACACACATACATACACACACACACACACACACACACACACACACACACGTGTGCGCACACACACACATCTGTAGTTATACTTGAAATATTGATTTCACCACAAACATTTGAGGCACTCTGATATTGTCTATTCAAATCTGTTCCATTAGAAAAAATGCTTCTTGCCAGGTATGGTGGTGCATGCCTCTAGTCCCAGCACTCAGGAGGCAGAGGCATGTAGATCTCTGAGAGTTCAAGGTCAGCCTGGTGTATATAGTGAGTTCCAGGCCAGCTGGGGATACAGGGAGACCGGTCCTCTCTCAAAAAGACACACAAAAAAATGCTTCTTGTGATCTTGCTTGCCCTGAGCTTGAAAACATGGTTCTGCACAAATCCTCATGTGCAAATTCTCTCAGTTATTTTTCTTTCTCTCTTGAATTTTCATCCCTCTCCTTGTAAAAAATATAAATCATGTAAGAATTTTACTTTTCCTCTTCTGGTTTGGCTGTCAGGAAACCAAAGCCAGGTTGGCACAGTCAAGTGGTGGGTCTCTAAGAAGTGCTCAGACATTGCATATATATGCTTGCCTTAATTTTCCCTAGCTCTTGATGTTCTTGCTGTATTTTTCCTGGTGCTAATTATCATATGTTTTTATTTGCTGCATGAAGTTTTGGGAGCTTCCACAAATCTCTGTGGAATGTGGTGATTAAATATAGAAGAAATCATTAAGAATTTTTCATTGAGGTTGAGATAAATTATGAAGTAAAGTTTACATGCATAGCAAAAAGCAAGGTCTCGACTTTTTTTTTTTTTTTTTGTTTTTTGTCTTTTCGAGACAGGGTCTCCCTGTAGCCCCAGCTGTCCTGGTACTCGCTCTGTAGACCAGGCTGGCCTTGAACTCACAAAGATCTACCTGCCTCTGCCTCCCAAGTGCTAGGATTAAAGGCGTGCGCCACCACGCCCGGCTTTCGACTTTTTTTTTCTTAGTTCTGTGATTCTGTGATTTGTTTTTTGTCTTTGGATTTTTGTTTTGTTTTGTTTTGTTTTGTTTGAGGCAGGGTCTGTAGACCTTTGTGCACTGACCTGGAACTCACTGTGTAACCCAGGCTGGTCATGAACTTAAGATGATCCTAGTTCAGCCTCTCCAATGCTGGAATCTCAGGCATGTGCTATGATTCCCTGCTGTTCTGATATTTTTCCTCCTGATTTTTGTTTTTGACTAATTAGAAAATATCCCCTTAAAAAAAGAAATTTGCCATAGTTACAAAGGTAGAGCTTGAAAGATTTTGGTATCAGTGTAGAAAGGAGATGTAATTTTATCATTAAATAAAGATATTTTCCCTTGCATTCACAATTCCTAGAATTTCATTGTTTATGCAGACTTGTTTTTTAGTCTTTTTCAGAAAGGGTTTCCCTGCAGCCCCAGCTGTCCTGGAACTTTCTGTGTAGACCAGGCTGGCCTTTGAACTCACAGAGATCTACCTGCCTCTGCCTCCAAGTGCTGGAATTAAAGGTGTGCACCACCACACCCAGCTTTGTAGACTCTTTTGAGACAAGGTAGCCCAGGCTTGCCTCAAGTTGCCGTGTAGCTGGGACTGGCCTTGAATTCCTGATCTTCCTGCTTCTGCCTCCCAAGTGCTAGTATTATAGGCTCACACCAGCATTCTTATCTTAAGAGACAAAGTCATTCTATGTAGCCCAGTCTGACCTTGAAATTGATACCCTTGTGCCCCTGCCTTCCATGTAGCAGGGATTATAGGCAAGTTCCATTGTACTCAGCTTTATGTAGACATTTTATTATCTTACTAGCATATATTGATTATATAATACATAATACGTTTCATTATGGCATTTTCTTTTTTTAATATAATGCTTTTATTGATGTTTTGTTTATTTCAGACATGATTTCTCAGTTCAGTTTAGGCATATTCCCCTTTCCCTTCCCCCCACCCCACCCCAGATCATGCATTCTGCCATAACTGTCCTGCATCTTTTTCTCAGTCTTTATTTTATGTTTAGGAATTCACATTTTCCTCCTTTAATTTTATATTACTCTAAAATATGAATACATACTTTCCACACATATACAGTAATTACAGAGTCTGAAAATAAGTGGTGGGTCAATTCTAGAGCCCATTAAGAGACTTACATTATAGGGGCTGGAGAGATGGCCTAGCGGTTAAGAGCACCGACTGCTCTTGCAGAGGACCCAGGTTCGATCCCCAGCACCCACATGGTGGCTGAGAACTGTCTTTAACTCCAGTTCCAGGGGAATCCGACACCCTCTTCTGACCTCTGCGGCATTGCATGACACAGGTGCACAAACCTACATGCAGACAGTATATTCATACACATAAAAAAATAAATTAAATTAAAAAAGAGATTTACATTATAACGACATAGTTGCTTTCAGATAAACAGAAATATAACAATAGTGTTGTTCAGCTTCCCTTTCATCTGGGGATTTGGTGTTGGCATCCACAAATGAGGGAGACCATTCGCTGCTTGTTTTTCTGGGATTGTGTTACTTCACTTAGCATAATGGTGTCGAGTTCCATATTTTCACACATATATAATGTATTTTTATCATATTCACTTCTCATCACCCTTTCCTGCCTCCCTCTTGCTCTAGCTGATTCCCTTTTTCTTCCCACATAATCCCTCTACTATTTTCTAGTATATATGTATTTACTTTGGATGACCCAGTGAGTTTCATTAGGATTGCTTACAGGGACCAGAGACATGAGCTTCTTATCACCCACTATACCACTGTCAAAAATATCTCTTCCTCTCTTGGCAAACATTAACTTCCTAGAGATACTGAGGGAGGGGCGAGGCCTTGAGTGACCTCAGTAGTTACCGTTATCCACCTATTGATCCTCAGGGAGGTGGTGCCTCATGGGCACCGTGTTCCTCCATGACAGGATGTTGATAGGCCTAATCTTGCACAGATCTTGTGTTGATAATCTCGACTGCTGTAAGATCTTCTCAGTACTCATACTCTTACATTCTTTTCACTCTGCCTTCTACAGCATTCCCTGAGCCTTGGAGGGGGTGTTATGGAACCTTCCTTTGTGGCTGAACATTCAATAGCTCCTTGTTCTCAGTACTTTGATTAGTTATGAGCTGTAGTTACTGTTGCCCATTGCACAAAGGAGATTCCCTGATCATAGCTGATGGCAGCACTAATTTATGGATATAAACATAGTTACTTAGAGGGTAATTTGGGGCTGGAGAGGTGGCTCACTGGTTAAGAGCTCCGACTGCTCTTGCAGAGGACTTGGGTTCGATTCCCATCACCTAAATGGCGGCTAAGAACTATCCTTAAGCCGGGCCTGGTAGCACATGCCTTTAATCCCAGCATTCCAAAAGCAGAGGCATTCTGATCTCTGTGAGTTCAAGGCCGCCTGGTCTACAGAGTGAGTTCCAGGCGAGCTGGGGCTATAGGGAGACCCTGTGTCAAAAAACAAAACAAAACAAAAAAACAAATAAAGAGTAATTTTATGAGCATATAATGTTTACTCAGAAGAAAAATAAATAGAAGTAGCTTCTCCACTAGGGCTTATGACCTCCATAGCTGCAGGATTTTGACAAGGTTCACAGTGGGGTGGCCCTCAAGGCCAATCAGAGAATAGTTGGTTATCCCTGTTACAGAGTTGCCACTATATGCAGATATTTATTTATTTATTTATTTATTTATTCATTTATATTTATTATTCTGTGTGTATGAGCATATTGTCTGGATGTATGGAAAGTGCACCTGTGTTATGGAATGCCTGCATAGGTCAGAAGAGGGTGTCAAATTCCCCTGGAACTGGAGTTAGGTATAGTTGTTAGCTACTACGTGGGTGCTGGGAACTGAATCTGGATCCTCTGCAAGAGCGCCAGTGCTCTAAACTGCTGAGGTATCTCTCCACCACCCTATACAGACATTTTAATTCATTCCTGGGGTTGACTCCCTCACTCTGTGTGTGTGTATGTGTGTGTGTGTGTGTGTGTGTGTGTGTGTGTGTGTGTGTATGTGTGTCTGTCTGTCTGTCTCTATGTGACTGCATTCTAGAATAGAATGCAGGGCCTCTAACATGTTACACACGTGTTCCACCACTGAACTACAACCCTGTGCTCAGGAATGCTTGTCAGCTAAGCTCCCTGCTCCTTTTCCCTGGCCTCAGCTCAGGTGGCCATCCTTGTACTTGGTTCACTGCATTTGCTGTCTCTTGGGTTTCTTACTCCCCTCAGTCTCTGCCCTGAGTCCTTCTGCATACGCATTTTCAGAGAACACTCATTTCTGGTTGTATTTCCCTTCTGCACAGGCATTTTCAGAGAACACTCATTTCTGGTTGTATTTCCCTTCTGCACAGGCATTTTCAGAGAACACTCATTTCTGGTTGTACTTCCCTTCTGCTCCCCAACCCATAGTCACTCCTCATGCTTCTTTTTTTAATTTTATTTATTTTTGGATGTGTATGAATGTACTGTCTGCATGTAGATTTGTGCACCCGTGTCGTGCAATGCCGCAGAGGTCAGAAGAGGGTCTCGGATTCCCATAGAACTGGAGTTCTCCTGGAATTGGAGTTACAGACGGTTCTTAGCCGCATGTAGGTGCTGGGGATCGAACCCAGGTCCTCTGAAAGAGCAGTCAGTGCTCTTAACCTCTAGGCTATCTCTCCAGCCCACTCCTCATGCTTCTTAATAATGCAGTCTCTTGAGTTAGCATCAAGACCAGAGCCTACCTTGCCAATCAGTTAGTGCACCCTGACTTCCACTGTACTTCCTACAGATTAGAAGGCTGTAAGGGAAAATGAACTAGGGCATTTGAAGAAGGAGAACCTTTAAAAAAAGTTTTAAATTACTTTATTTATTTATTTATTTATTTATATGTATGTATGTATTTATATATGTATGTGAGTGGCTATGTGCCATGATGTGCATGTAGAGGTCAGAGGGCAACTTGCAGGAGTTGGTTCTTTTCTTCCACCACGTGAGTTCTCGGATTGAACTCAGGTCTTCGAGCTTGGTGGCAAATACCTTTATCCAGTGAGCTATCTTACAATCCTAGGAGAATATTTAAACATTTTAAAAGATTTTTATTTAAAAAAAGTTAGCTAGGTGTGGTGGTGCACGCCTTTAATCCTAGCACTCTGGAGGTAGAGGCAGGCTGATCTTTGTGGGTTCAAGGCCAGCCTGGTCTACAGAGCGAGTTCCAGGCCAGCTGGAGCTACAGGGAGACCCTGTCTGTAAAAGACCAAAAATTTTTTAATTAATTTTTTAAAATTTTATTTATTTCTGTATGTGTATGAATGTACTGTCTGCATGCAGGTCTGTGCACCTGTGTTGTACAGTGCCACAGAGGTCAGAAGAGGGCATTGGATTCCCCTGGAACTGGAGTTCTCTTGGAATTGGAGTTTCAGACGGTTCTCGGCAGCCATGTGGGTGCTGGGGATCGAACCCGGGTCCTCTGTAAGAGCGGTTGGCGCTCTTAACCACTAGGCCATCTCTCCAGCCCTTAATTTTTAAATCTTATGTATGAGTGTTTTGCCTGCATATATGTAGGTGTACTGCATGTGTGCAATACCTGAAGAGGCCAGAAGAGGGCAATAGATTCCCTGACAATGGAGTTACTAATGGTTGTGAATCACCATGTTGGTGTTACGTACCCAAAACTACATCTTCTGCAAGAACAGTGCTCTACTGAGCCAGCTCTCTTTAATTTTTCATTATGTGTGTATATATGTGTTTATGTGTGGACCTATGCACATGAGTGAAGTGCCCTAGAAGGCCAGAAGAAGGAGTTGGATTTTCTGGAATTGGAGTTACAAGTGGTTTTGAGCCAGTCAATGTGGTTGCTGGGAACTGAACTCTGGTCCTCTGCAAGAGCAGTACATACTCTTAGCTGTTGAGCTATGTGTCTAGCTTTTTTTTATCTTTTTAATGTGTCTAGCTTTCTAGGAGAACCTTTTGAGAGGTGATTTATTTATTTATTTATTTTTGTATGTGTATGAATGTACTGTGTGCATGTACGTTTGTGCACCTGTGTCATGTCGTAGAGGTCAGAAGAGGGTCTCGGATTCCCCTGGAACTGGAGTTCTCCTGGAATTGGAGTTACAGACGGTTCTTAACCAACATGTGGGTGCTGGTTATCAAACCCTGGTCCTCTGCAAGAGCAGTACATACTCTTAGCTGTTGAGCTATGTGTCTAGCTTTTTTTTATCTTTTTAATGTGTCTAGCTTTCTAGGAGAACCTTTTGAGAGGTGATTTATTTATTTATTTATTTTTGTATGTGTATGAATGTACTGTGTGCATGTACGTTTGTGCACCTGTGTCATGTCGTAGAGGTCAGAAGAGGGTCTCGGATTCCCCTGGAACTGGAGTTCTCCTGGAATTGGAGTTACAGACGGTTCTTAACCAACATGTGGGTGCTGGTTATCAAACCCTGGTCCTCTGCAAGAGCAGTCAGTGCTCTTAACCGCTAGGCTATCTCTTCAGCCTGAGAGGTGATTTATATGAGGCAATATGAATTTAGAATCATGTTCATTTTAAAATACTTTTTTTGGCTGAGAATTCTTTCAAAAAGTACTTTTTATCAAGCAAAGAAACAATAACAAAAAGTTAACTCTGAGGGAAAAGAAATTTTCAATAGAAAAAAACAGTTTTATTTTACCATGTGACTAGGTTTTCAGTTAGGTTTGTGCAGTCACAATGGGGTCAAAACACTTGTATTACATTTTGAGGACATCTAGAATTAAGTACCACCACAGACTGGGTGGCTAGAAGTTCAAGATCAAGGTCTTGGTGGAATGGCTTCCTTCTGAGGCCTGCAAGGAAAGGTTCTATTGCAGCCTTCCATCCTTAGTAGATAGCTGTCTTTTGGCATTATTTTCCCTATATATCTGCCTCTATGTATAGATTTTTCTTTTTTGTGTGTATGTGTATGTGTGGTGAATGTATGTGTTTGTATGTGTTTGTGCACTCGTGCATGTGAGTGCATATGCACATATATTCATGGATGTGTGAGGATGTGGAAGCCACAGATCAATGTCAGGTATCTTTATCAGTTATTCTCCAGCTTATTTTTTGAGGCAAAGTCTCTTGGTGTCTTGGAGAGCATCAAGTTTTGGCTATCCAATAAGCTCCAGGGGTCCACCTCTCTCTGTCTAACCAGCTCTGGAACTTATGAATATGTGCTGCCCTGTTTGGCTTTTTTTTTTTCTACATCAAAAATTTTATTTTATTTTATTTATTTTTTTTAATTGTATTTATTTATTTATTTTTAACAAATCTAGACCCGTGTTCCCGCTCATTCCCCCACCCCGTCAGAGCTCGTGCATTCTGCCAAACATGCTTTCCATCTCTTAGTCTTTCTCAATATTTTCCATAGGGACGTTGACTGTTTTGAGCAGAAGTTCACTGTTCAGTCAGTTTCTGGATGAAGTAGTGTCTGTTGTGGTTTTTAGTTCCAAAATGCATTATGTCCCAACTGCTTTGTACAGAAGATCAGGGGGCCCGACAAACAAGAAATACGTACAACTGGGTAATTGGCACTAGCATCCACAGATGAGGGATACCATCCGTAGGTTGTTTTTCTGGGACTGTGTTTTTCTGGGACTGTGTTAGTTCATTCGGCATGATGTCCTCTAGCTGCTCCAGACATTTTCCTGCAAAGCTTCGTGATGTCTCTTTCTTTTACTGGTGCATAGAACTCCATTGTGAGATGTATAACATTTTCTCTATCATTCGTCAGTTGAGGGGCATTTAAGGTTGGTTCCAGCTCTTTGGCTATTGTGAAAGAGCTGAAATAAACATGGCCGTGCATGATTCTCTGTGATGGCGTAAGTCCCTTGAGGGTACATGCCCAGGAGTGGTATGGCTGGGTGGGTGGCAAGTTCATTCCAAGTCTTTTTCCAAGGGTTCTTCCACACTGCTTGCCATAGTGGCTGTAAAAGTTTAACATTCCCAGACCAGCAGTGGATGAGGTGTTCCCTTTCCCCACAACCTCTCCAGCACTTGGTAATTTGTTTTCTTGATCCTAGCCAGCCTTACTGGAGTAAGATGATATCTTAAGTGGTTTTGATTTGCATTTCCTTAATGATTAGTGATGTTGAGCAGTTCTTGAGGTGTTTCTTCTCAGACATCTCCTAATTTCTCTAATCCCTCGCTTGTGAAGTCTCTGTTTAATTCTTTGCTCCATCTATTTAGCGGGTCGTTTGTTTTCTTTTTTACTTTGTTGTTTTGAGTAGTTTATAATATTCTGGAAATCAATGCTTTGGTCAGATGGATCTGGCAGTGAAGTTTCTCCCACTCTGTGGAATTTCATCGTCACTTCCTTGATTGTTTCTTTTGATGTACGAAGCTTTTGAGTTTAATGAGTAAATTGAGTAAATGAGTCCCATTTGTCAATGTCGCCCTTAATTCTTGTGCACTTGCTGTCTGATTAGGGAAGTTCTTTTCCTACGCCTATGTGTAAGAAAAGGTAGTCTGCTGCCGAATAAAACTTTTTCTTCTATCATCGTCAGAGTTTGGGGTTTCACGTTGAGGTCTTTAATCCATCTGGAGATTGACTGTTTGTACAGGCGAGAGGTAGGGGTTAATTTCATCCTTCTACAAGGGTGATCCAGTTTTGCCAACACACACTTGCTGAAGATGCGGTCCTTGTTTTCTTTGTTTCTTCTTGGCCCCCTTGTCACATATGAATGGCTGAAATTGTATGTGCTTCAGATTTGGATCGTCGGTTTGGTTCCATTGGTCAACAAGTCCATTTTTGTGGCCAGTACCCCAGGCTGTTTTTTATGACTATAGCCCTGTAGTATAGTTTAAAAATCCTGGTTAAGAGATCCCCAACCCGTGTAGCTCTTTTCACTAGGGTTGATTTGGCTATTTCGGGTCTTTGTGTGTTCCAAATGAATTTAAGAAACTTTTGTTACAAGCCTGTGAAGAAACTCTTGGGGATGTGATTTGGGATTGCATTAAATCTATACAAGAGTTTTGGTAAAATGGACATTTTTACAAATGTTAATTTTCCCAATCCATGAGCATGGGAGGTTTTTTCCCATCTTCTGAGGTCTTCTTCATTTTCTTTCTTTAAGGGGGTTAAAATTTTTGTTTTAGAGGTCTTTGGTGTCCTTGGTTAAGGTTTTTCCCTAGGTATCTTACTGTTTTTTTGAGGCTATTGTGGAGTGGGAAGGTTCTCTTTATTGAATTCTTTCTCCAGTTGCGTGTTCTTGGTGTAAAGAAAAGGCCATTGATTTTTTTTTTTTTTTTTTTTTTTTTGTATTCTGCCACTTTGGTGAAGCTGTTAAATAATCGTTGCTAGGAGTTTTCTGGTGGAGTTTTTTGCATCTCTTAATAAACAATCAATCCATCAGCAAATAGGGATAGTTTGACTCCTCTTCTCCAATTACTACTCCTTTAACTTCCTTTTCTTGCCCTATTGCGCTAGCCAAGTGTTTTTTTCCAGCACTATATTGAAGAGGAGTGGTGAAGGGGGCAGCCTTGCTGAGTTTCCTACCTTTAAAGGGAATGTTTCCTTCCGTCATTTCCCCATTTGGATGATATTGGCCCTGTGGGGTTCCGGTATATGGCTTTGATTACATTGAGGAATGATCCCTCCCTCCAATCCAATTCCTCTAGGACTTTTTAACTGAAGGGAATGCTGGATTTGCAAAGGCTTTTTCACCCATTTACAGCATCAATTGCGATGATGGGGTGGTTTTTGTCTTTGATTCCGTTTATGTGTTGATGATGTTTAATATTTCATAGTTTGAACCATCCCTGCATCTCTGGTATGAATCCACTTGTCATGAGGGATGATCTTCTTGAATGTGGGTCTGTATGCGATTTTCCAGGATCTACTGTTTAGAATTTTGGCAATCTGTGTTATGAGGGAGTGGGTCTATAATTCTCCCGGTTTGTTTCTGTCTTTGCCTGGTTTTTGGTAACAGAGGTGAGGTTGGCTTCATAGAAGGATTTGGGAGAGTTCCCTCTGATTGTATACGTCTAAACAGTTTCAGAAATAAATGGTTGTAGGTCCTTTTTGAAATGTTTTATAAAATTCTGGCGTGGAAAAAATCGTCTGGGCCTGTGCTTTTTTTTAGTTGGGGGGGTTTTTTTTTTTTTTTTTTTTTTTTTTTTTTTTTTTTTTTTTTTTATTTTGGGTCTTTTTTAAGCTGTTGGTCTCTTCTTGGCCAAGCGTTGGTGATTCCCAAGACTTCAGATATTCATCCCATTTCTTCTAGATTTTTCAAACTTGGTAGAGATAGGTTCGTGTAATTTCCCATATAATTTTCTTGATCTTTCCTTGTCCGTTGTGATAATTCCCTTTTCATCACAGATTGCATTGGATTTGGGTTTTTCTTTCTTTCTTTTTGGTAACTGGGCTAGGGTCTGTCTATCCTTGTTTATTTCTTTCAAAGAACCAACTTTTGGCGTCATTGATTTTTTTTGTATTGTTTTTTTCTTTGGGTCTTCTAATTTCATTGATTTCTGCTCTGATTTTTGGTATTTTTGTCTATTCCTGTCTGTTGCTTTAGGGTTCATCTTTTTTTGCCTCTCAAGTGCTTTTGCTGTAGTGTTAGATCTTTTATTTGTACTCTTTCTGTTTTGTTCTAATGTAGGCACCCAGGGCTAATAAATTTCCCTCTTAGGAACTGCTTGTAAGGTATCCCATAAGTTTTGTTGTGTTTGTATTGTCAATGTAATTCATTCCAGGAATGTTGTTATTTCTGCTTTCTTTATCTCTTTCCTCCTTGCCCATTCATATTCAAGAGTGTGTTGTTTTGTCCCCATGTGTTCGGGTAGGAGGAGGGCTTGTCCTGGTGTGATGTTGAGCTTCGATTGCACTGTGGTCTGACAGATGCATGAAATTATTTAATCTTTTTTGTTTGTCTTTGGAGAGGTTTCTTCTGTGTCCCAGGAGTGGTCAATTTTGGAGAAATGTTCCTTGGGGTGCTGAACAGAAAGTGTAGTCCCTCTGGTATTAGAATGGAATGTTCGGTAGAGGTCTATGAGGTCCATTTGGTGTATCATATCCGGGCAGTTTCAGATTTCTCCTGTTTTATTTTTTGTCCTTGACCTATCAAAAGGACTCAGTGGGGTAGTGAAATCTCCCACTATGAGTTGTGCTGGGGTTAGTCTGTGATTTTTGTCCTGGAGAATTGTCCCTTTATAAAGTTTGGTGCACCAGAATTTTGGGGCATATATATTCATAATTGTGAAATCTCTTCTTGGTGGATGGTTCCTTTGATGAACAGGTAATGGCCTTCTTTCTCTTCTGATTTCTTTTTAACTTTGAAAAACAAAAGTTAAGTCTATTTTAAAAATTCCGATTTAAAATAAGCCAACAAAACACACTGCTTTCTTTTTGGTACCATTTTGCTTGGGAATATTTTTTTTTTCCCTCCTTCATATTTTAAGGGGTGGCCTGTCCGTGAAGGTAAGAGTGTTTCTTTCCTTGCAGACAGCATAAATCATGGGTTCTGTTTCCGAATCCAGTCTCCCAGTCCTAGGTCTTTTGATTGGGGAATGTAGGTCCTCATTAAATATTTTAAGGGTTTATGACTGATAGGTTTGGGTTACTTCCTTTTGCCTTAATTATCCATTTGCAGTTTTGATGTATAGGTTGCCTACGTCTGCAGTTAGGCTTTTATTGATTTCCTCCTTCTAGTTGCCTGGGTTGGTTGATCCTTTCTTCTGTTCTTTGAAATCCTTCAAGTATTCTCTATCTGAAGGGTTTGGTTTTTTGGACATGTATCCTTTCAAGTTGTTTATGTCAGGGAAGATTTTCCTCTCTCCTTCCACTAGGATTGACATTTTTTGTGCTGGGTATAGTAAACTGGGCTGGCATCCATTGTCCCTCAACACTGTGAATGCTTTGCTACATGTTCCTCTTGCTTCATGTTTTGCGTTGAGAAGTCAGTTGTATTCTGATAGGTTTCCCCTTATAGGTCACTTGTTGTTTTCCTGCTTGTCACTTTAAGAATTTTCTCTGTGTTTTGGTGTCCAGCATTTTAACTATGATGTGGCGTGGAGAATGTCTTTTCTGATTTTGTCTGGTTGGAGTTCTATGTGCTTTTTTTTTTTTTTTTTTTTTTTTTTTTTTTTTTTTTTTTTTTTTTTTTTTTTTCATTTATTTTTCTGTTGACAATCTGATCATACCTTTCTCTTGGGATTCTTCTCCTTCCGCTATTTCCATCATGCCGGAGGTTGATTTTTTTCAGAGTGTCCCACAGCTCATGGTTGTTCCAATTTTTGTGTATGTTTAAACTTTTCATAATCTGTACTTGAGGTTTTTTAGGTGTTCTGTGTTGTCCTCCAGGTCCTGGGATATTCTTTGTTCTGCTTCCTCCATTCTGCGTTTGAAGCTTTCTTTTCATTCCTTTCCTCTTGAAGGGATGAGTGTTGATTTCCTTCCTTTTTCAGTTCCTCCTCTGATTTCTTTAAGTGTTTTCCTATGTCTTTTTGGAGCTTCCTCGATCTTCGTTTTGTGGTAGCTCTTTTGGTTGCTTGTTTGGTTTCTTTTCTTTTTCAGCATGGGAATTCTTTTCAGTGTTTTACTTCCTTTTCCGAGCTTGTCATTCTCTCTCGTCTCTCGGTCCTCATTCTCTTTTCTTAGGTCTTTAATTTGTTCTTTATGAACTTGTAGTTCTTTAAGTAATGTTCCCAATTGTGTTTCTGATGCCTGTGTCCTGGGGCATCCCCGGGGGGATCCCACGGCAGGAGTCATCCATAGGGTTGGTAAAACTTGGCGTGGGATTATCCTTCACCTTTCCAGTGTAGTCTCATCTTCGTGATCCTGGCATAGGGGCTTCTCCTTNGAGATCTCAAATCTCAAGAGTCACACAAGCGTGCCTTTAATACCGGCTGGGAGGATAACTCCGCCCCCACAGCCACTAGATCTAATCAAGCCAAAGACCACACCTTTAATCCCAGCTGGGGGGATAACTCCAACCTCACAGCCACAAAGGCCAATCAAACCAAAGACAGCAGGACCAAACGATCAGCAATCAGCTCGCCAAGGCACCCAGTTCCTACCTATCTTCCCCTCTTCCTGCCGCTGGGCTCAGGAGATCTCCCTGTTTGGCTTTTACATGGATGTTAGGTATCTACATTTAGATCCCATGCTTATTTGGCAAGCACTTTATTGACTGAGCCATCTTCCCAGCTCCAATTTTCTTTCTTTCTTTCTTTCTTTCTTTCTTTCTTTCTTTCTTTCTTTCTTTCTGTTTATTTTATTTATTTGTTATTTCTTTATGTGTATGAGTGTACTGTCTGCATGTAGGTTGGTGCACCCATGTCATGCAGTGTCACGGAGGTCAGAAGAGGGCGTTGGATTTCCCTGGAACTAGAGTTAAAGACGACTCTTAGCTGCCACGTGGGTGCTGGGAATCGAACCTGGGTCCTCTGCAGGAGTAGTCGGCGCTCTTAACCACTGAGCCATCTCTCCAGCCCCTCTTTCTTTTTATTTTTAAGAGCTATTCTATTAGATGAGGGCCTGCTGTAAAGACCTCACTTTAATTGTGTTTGTAATAGCCCCGTTTCCCAGTATAGCCACATTCTGACTTACTAGGGGTAAAGACACATGAATTTGTGGAGCAAACAGTTCAGCCCATAGTAACATTGAATACTTACCTGATTGAAACTATGAGAGAACCATTTGGGGGGAACAGGGGTAGATGGGTAATGAGTAAGGATGTGTATTTGGGGGAGGAGAGCTGACTTTATCTTCCATATGGGCAAAGCCAAAAAAAATTGGAGAACTATATGAAGGTGAAGGATGTTTGTACTTTTGTAGAGACAATATGGCATCAGACATCAAATAGTTTACTGAAAGAGGTACAGGAGAAATAGTTGGGGGAGTGGAAGAATGTTCTTTCCCATGATAGAACTTCGTAACTCTTTGATTGTGTAAGTGGGTGCCAGGGTGACTTGGGTGACATGAATCTGCGTTGTCTGGGCTGCTTGCAATGAGCTGCTCTTGCCTTCATTTAAGATGAGAAAAAGGAAGTGGGGACTTTTATTACCATGAAAGGTCTCCACAGACAGGAAGCGAAGCCTTGGGCTTCCTGGGACCTATCAATGTTTCACTTTATAGGGAACCTAATAGTTACTTTACATCCTTCCACTGAATCTACTTTAACACAATAAAAGGGATGTTTTGGTGGGCAATGGTGATGGTGTATTTTATTATGTTTTTGAAATTCTTCAAATTCTTGCCTGTGTTAGAGTTATAGATTTAGAGGCATGTGAGGACTGTTACTAACCCGCCCTGAAGTTGGTTTCATTTCGGTTATAAGTCACTGCTTCCCATCTGCTCTGTGAGGAGCAGTGGTCATTGATTTCCTCTCTTTTTCCCTCTTTCTGTGCAAACCCCTCTCCCTCTATGTTCCTCGGATGTGGTGGGGGAAGATGCTGAATGTCTGAATGTCACAGTGGGTGTTTCTATCTACAGAAAACCCTGAATTTTCATTCCAATGGTATTCACTTGTGAAATGTGTCTGTCTTGTTAAGCAGCCAATGAAATGAATGTGTTAGTCAATCTGTGGAAATCACTGGGAGAAAAATATCTGGCAAAAGAACACACAAAGAGGGGCTGGAGAGGTGAATCATCGGTTAGGAACACTGGCTGCTCTTGCAGAAGACCCAGGTTTGATTCCCAGCACCCACATGGTAGCTAACAGTCATTCCTCACTACAGTTTGGGGGAATCTGACACCCTCTTCTGACCTCTGAGGGCATTGCAGGACAGGGGTGTACTTACATATGTGCAGGCAGTACATTCATACACATAAAATAAATAAATTAAATAAAATAAATTGAGAAGAGCAGACCAGCAGAAAAATGCTTTGTGGCACACAGTCAAATTAAATTAATACTAGTTGCTAGATAGGAAGGTCTGCACCATCATTGTAATACATACTAAAATGCCAAAAAAGGAGTTCAGTTGAAATATATGATATATTACTACTCAACATTTACTCAAATGCTTGTTCTCTTTGTTTATAGTGTCTTTATATACATGTATATGTTTGCTGATATGTATGTATATTTTCCTTTTATAACCACCACTATACTGATAGGTGTTAAAAAGTAATTGAAATATGATACCTGGTCCCTTTTCATTAAAAAAGAGAATTTAAATTTGATTTGCAGTAGTATACATAGACTATAAGCAGTAATAAAAGATTTACTAGCTGGGCGTGGTGGTGCATGCCTGTAATCCCAGCACTTGGGAGGCAGAGGCAGGTGGATTTCTGTTGGAGTTTACTAATCATCTGATGTCCCTTTAGTCATTCTTGGCCACAATCCACATGATCTTCCCTTCTAGAACCAGATTTTGCAGTTCCACAGGACTGTGAGCTTCAAGGCTGTCTCCTGCCTGCAGGCTGACAGTCTCTAGGCTTAGCTCTGGCAAGGAGTGGGGAGGGGACCTTGGGGAAGTTACCCGACAGAAAAGAAAGACAAAGAAAGACAGACAGACACGGACTAAGAGAAAGCCCAGTAAATAAAACTCTCTCTCTTTATTCATGCCAGCACTGTGCTTATATACCAAAAGTTACTGTGCTCTGGGCAAAGAAGTGGGGGGCAGGTGGAAGGGAGGGGTGAGCCATCTTGGCTCCTACTGGGGGACTGCAGAGCTCCTGTTTGTGCAACCAGTAAACTAGAAAGAAGTGTGACGTTCTGCTCAGTACTTCAAGGGAAGGGGCCATTCGGTTCTGGAACTTTGCAGAGATAGGCGAGGCAAGAAAACACTGTAATATCCCGGAACTTCCAGAGCTACAGATCACTCACAGAGATATCAGATAACTCTCAGAGGTTTTGCGGGACAGGTCTTACAAGTTCTTGCCTCAAGCCAGGCAAAGTTTCTTTCCTACAGATCTCTGTGAGTTCAAGGCCAGTCTGATGTACATAGTGAGTTCCGTGACAGCTGGGGCTACAGGGAGACCCTGTTTCAAAAAAAAAAAAAAAAAAAAAAAAAAAGATTTACTGATCTAAGTTGGGGTTTGATGAATTCTAGCCTAAAGGCCAAATCTGACCAGCTAATTACTTTTGTAAATAAAGTTTTATTGGAACACAGCATGCTCATTTGTTTATGTTTATTGTCTGTGGCAGCCTATTGCTGTAATAACAGTTTAATGTGTGAGAACATAGGGCTCACAAAACCTAAACTATTTGCCATCTGGCTTTTTTGGGAGAAAATGCCCAACACCTGGTCTAAGATGATAATTCCCAAGTTTCACAATGTATTGTGTGATACATAGAGGTGAGCAAGTCAATCCCTAGTTAGTAGTCAGAGACTGGAATGATGGGTGGCCTAAGAAGTGGTTTCACCTCTGGTGTGAGGCTGGAGGGCATTTTGCAATGTAAAGAGTAAGGAACAAGATTTATTGGATGGGAACATACAGGGCATCCTTAAGAGAATAGTGGAGGGCTGGGGGTAAACATGAGTGAGATTCTCAGTGCCAAATCTGGGGCATATCCTGGTGGTCCTTGAGTTCCAGGATAAAGACTGGGCATGTCCTGTGATCATTTGATAGCTCTCAAAAGCACCATTGTTATACATAATCAGTACTTATTCCAGTCTTATTATATGGTTGACCCTAAGGGGAGGTAGCATGGGTTATGTTACAATACTCAACTTGTTTGAGTTATAAAGTGTTAGTTCTAGGCATATTTTAAGGAACAGCTATTATCCCCAGGATTGGTTTAACTTCAAGATTCTCCAAAGATTACTGGTGCCTGGGGAATTAAATTGATGGTATGTCTCCCATTCTATTAGAACAATCTTCTGGAGAGACCTTTGAGAAGGGCATGCTGGACAGGAATGCCTTTGGATAAGAGATGTTGTGGGATAGGGTAAGGACAGAGACTCCACTCTTCACCCTTGACCACTGCATTGCTTCTTTCTTCCTTTTAGTGCTTCTGTACTGTCTACCATTTTGCCTTGGTTTGCAGAACTCCTAGAATACATGTTCAAAGGTGTGTTTCCACTCTTTGCATCACTGGCCTTGTGCAGTTGGCCAGACATAATTAAAAAAAATACTTTATTATTTTTATTCTTGTAAATTTTTTATTGAACTCTTATTTTTTGGTATTTTTGAGACAGGGTCTCCTTGCAGCCCCAGCTGTCCTGGAACTCTCTATGTAGACCAGGCTGGCCGTGAACTCCCAGGGATCTGCCAGCCTCTCCCTCCCGAGTGCTGGGATTAAAGGCATGCACTACCACACCATGCTTTCATTGAAATTTTGTGTATTTCAAATAGAGGATCTGTCTTTTTAAAAAATTTATTATTTATTTATTATTTTTATGTGTATGAGTGTACTGTACTGTCTGCATGTAAGTTGATGCACCCATGTCATGCAATGCTGCGGAGGTCAGAAGAGGGCATTGGGTTCCCCTGGAACTGGAGTTAAAGATGGTTCTTAGCCGCCATGTGGGTGCTGGGAATTGAACCCAGGCCCCTGCAAGAGCAGTCGGCAGTGCTCTTAACCACTGAGCCATCTCTCCAGCCCCTCAATCAGTCTTAATCATCATTATACTTCATTCCCCATTGGCACACTACTGTAGACCCTTCCCAGAATTCATATATTATATCATTTGTGCTAAGGCCTATTGTGTCAAGTTAGTGTCCTTGGGCATTCCCCAGTGCAAGTTCATCCACTGGGGTCTAGTCACTTATGTGAAGTACTTCCCTTTAAGAAGATCTGCCCTTGTTTACTAGCAGTAATCAACTCCCAATAATTCTGCTAAGATTGGGGCTTGCTGCCCATTTCCACTGTGCTGGGTTTTTGTCTGCTTGGGTTTGTATGATCTTGTGCATGCTCTAGGTTCATGTGAGCAAGATTCTAGGAGCTTGTAGGACTCTATTTCCATATGGTCATGCATCTCTTCCCTGCCTCTTACAATCTTGCTGGCTCCTCTTCTGTAATGCTCCCTGAGCCCTAGGTGTGTGAAGTTTAGCATAAGAGTCCTGTCCAAGGACCCAGACTCTTACCCTCTATGATTTGGCCATTTGTGACCTTTTGTGGTCCTGGCCCTCTGTTGCATGAGGGAGCTTCATTAATGGGAGTTGAGAGATTCTTTAGTGTCCTTTTGTTCTATATTCTTGTTCTATATTCTGTGAGCCTAGGTGTAAAAGCTGATTGGAGATGTGCCACTTAGGCTTGGGTAAATCACAGACACTGTGTGTGACCAGTTGTGGAATTTTGTAATAGTCTCTGGTACAAAAGAAGCTTCTTTGATGAGTGGTGACTGTCTGTAAACATAAGGATACATATAAGAAAGCACATTTGCCTAGGGATGTGACAGCCTTACTCTATGACCTCTCCAGCCATGTGTATTTTGCTATGTTTACCCTACCATATGTGAGTTTCCTCCCATTGAGTGGGCTTTAAGTCCAAGTAGGTAGGTGTTGGTTACCTCCATGATAAAAGTGACACTACTGCCCCAACGTAGTTTGCTGTACCACTCATTGATGTGGTTATTTGGCCTAGAAGCTAGGGTTGGAGTGTCAATTGATGTTCTCCCTTAGCAGCTTGGATGGTGTTTTCCAAAGCAATGAGAGCTAGCGTTCAGGGAATTGGGTTCCACATCAGTTCCAGCTCCATTGCTCCAAATCCTGTGTCTGAAGTACATCCTGTCTTCACCAATAGAGTCTGACCTTCAAGTTCTGGGAGGCATTCAAGGACTGTGGCAATAGGCCATGTAATTTTGGGAGTCTCTTGGACTACCCTGGCCAATGACTCAAAGGAAGGTTTCTCCTGTATGGCACTATTTCTTGTTATGTAGTCTTCGGTTATACACATGGACTCATGTACAGATATTGATGTGTATAATTTGTCAGTAAGCAATTTGACTACTATGATTACCTCTGCTTTTTTTTCACATAAATTTATTTTTATTTTTTTAACAAATCTAGACCCGTATTCTCGCCCATTCCCCCACCCTGCCAGAGCTCATGCATTCTGCCAAACATGCTTTTCATCTCTTTCTCAGTCTTTCTCAATATTCTCCATGAGGAAGTTGACTGTTTTGAGCAGAAGTTCAGTTTCAGTCAGTTCTTTGATGCAGTCCTTTCTGTTGTTGTTGTTGTTGTTGTTGTTGTTTCCAATATGCATTACGCCCAACTGCTTTGGACAAAAGCTCAGGGGACCCTACACAAGAAATACTTACAACTAGGTAATTGGCACTAGCATCCACAGATGAGGGATACCATTCGTCGTTTGTTTTTCTGGGACTGTGTTACTTCACTCAGCATGATGTCCTCTAGCTCCAGCCATTTTCCTGCAAAGCTCATGATGTCGTCTTTCTTTACTGCTGCATAGAACTCCATTGTGTAGATGTACCACATTTTCTCTATCCACTC
>VZQC01007525.1:801985-845396 GCA_009823505.1 Rhizomys pruinosus
CTTGTGGCATCAGCCATCAGTTATTCCTCCAAGGAGAGAGCTAATAGCCAATTAGATTTGGGATATACAGACATATGGCTGCCACTGCTGCACAGTATTTCCAGGCAGGTGAGGTGTAGCTGGTGCTGATGGAGGAGTCTTGCTTGACTCAAGGAGACCTATATTTGCTTTATTGGTTTAGTGGCCTTTGGTAACATTCTCTGGTATTCCAGAGACCAACTGTACACTTGCAAATGCAGTCTCAATACATCTTTCCCATGCTTACATAAGGTCTTCGACAGCAAGGCCTTATTGCCTCTCTTCTTGCAGGTATCCCAGTTTACAGGCAAGAAGCCTTTCTTTTCTGGGGGTGTTGGATCCCCTGGCCAACATCTCCTTGGTAGAATAATACATTGCTCATATCAGAGCTCTCCTGTATTAATATATTTTGCATAAATGCACAGCTTAAGGAGACTTTAGTATTGTATTTGGTTCTGAATAGAGAATAATCCTTTTCACAGTTCCTATCTCTATTAGTCAATTAAAAAAGGCAGTTTTCAGATGTAGTCTGGACACTCATTTGATCAACTTGATTGAACAAACAACCTGTCACCCCCCACTGGATGGTGGGGCTGTGGGGGTTTGGGCACAACAGCCTGCAGATTGGTTTTGCACGAAGGATGCCTGTACTCTTGGATTATCATTTATAGCTAAAAAATGAAAAAAAAACAGAGAAAGATGCAAGACAGTTATGGCAGAATACATGATCTGGGATGGGGTGGGGTTGGGGGGGAAGGGAAAGGGAAATATGCCTGATCTGAATTGGAAGATGATGTACGAAATGCACAAAGCATCAATAAAAATTAATTTAAAAAAAAGAAAGAAAGCTAAAATACAGTCACTCAGTTCTCTTTTATCACATGACCCGCTGTTGCTGCCTCTCACCACGAGTCCACATAACAGCGCTTATGATGCCCTCTATGTGCTTAGGCAGGACCAAGCCTACTTGACTCCTGCCCACCCTCTGACTTAAGTCTCTTGGAAAGTGATCTCTAGGCCAAGAAGTGGAGAGCCAGCACAAGGGCAGGCAGGCATCAAGGGGAGGAAATGCCATCAGCCCCTCTCCACTTCCCAGCAGAGCAGTGCCCCTCCCAGCCTTGACCCACTTCCGAACCTCCTGTTCTCTGTACTCAGAGACCCTGCTCTCAGGCTTACCTAGGTGACAAGCTCTTCCCTTGAATATATCTGACTATCTCATCTGGACTTCTCGAGTAGTTTCCTGACAGCTCTTTTCCCCCATATTTTTTTCTTATTTAATTTTTTATTTGACCATTAAGTACACATAGGTAATAAACATAAGGAGTGTCCATGTAGACTCAATTAGTTAACATCTGAGTCCAGTTTTTGTACAATCCAGGGTCCCCAAGTCCATTTGAAGAGGTTTGCTTATACAAACATGTTGATCAAATAAAAAGAAAAGAAAAAAATATCCAGTCTGTTTTTGTTGTGACCTCCCAATTCATCCCCCCTCCTTGGCCCTTACAATCTGATGCACCAACCTCACCTCTTCTTTTTTTTGGTCTTTTCGAGACAGGGTCTCCCTGTAGCCCCAGCTGTCCTGGAACTCACTCTGTAGATCAGGCTGGCCTTTAACTCACAAAGGTCCGCATGCCTTTGCCTCCCGAGTGCTAGGATTAAAGGCGTGCGCCACCACGCCTGGCTCAACCTCTTCTGAGAGAGTCCCTGGGCTTTGGAGGGGAGAGAGAGAGAGTGAAAGGTTTTGTTTTTTTTTCCTCTGAGGTGACACGTCAAACTCTTGGGACTGTCCAAGTTCTATTTGCAATGGACTGGTAGGTCATTGAGCAGTCTCCTTTTCATTCTAGTAATAAAGCACAAATAGTGACAAATATTAAAGATTATAACAAGTTACTCTATAGGTACAGACACATATGCTTGGAAAATATCTTGGTTGGGGCATTATAACTCTTTGGCAAAGGGATGCCAATAGCTTTCTAATGTAGTCAATAGAGTCTCCTGACAGGAGGCATCAAGGCTACAGTGTCAGCCGTGTGTCATACTCCACCAGGGAGCTGGCCACAGATTGAATTGGGATTTTTTTCTTTCTGAGGGTACATTTATCAGGCTGTCTCTATTTCACTACATCTTTGGCATGTAAAAGTGTAGGACAAAAAGTCTGTAGTAAAGCTTCAGAGACCATTTCTTTCCTGTGGTTTGCTTATCACTCTCTGATACCATGAAGATCAGTGCAGATTTTTTTCTTAACCCATTCAAATAACCTGTGTCTTTTGACTGAGGAGTTTATTATTTTTATTTTATGTATATGAATGTATTGCCTGTATGTATGTAAGTGCACCCATGTCATGCAATGCCCATAGAGGTTGGAAGAGGGTGTTAATTCCCTGGAACTGGAGTTAAGGATGGTTGTCTGCCACCATTTGGGTGTTGGGAATTGAACCAGGGTTCTGTGTAAGAACAGCCAATGCCTGTAACCAAAGATAATATTTTTACTTGCCATTCCGTGTATATCATCTTGTGTGTTCTGTTGTCTTGGCTCCTGTCAGACACTGAGCTTCCCCATTCTCTCTTACCTAGACACAGCCCTGGGGTATACATGCAATACTTGTCTGTGGCCTGGTGGTAATGGGCTTGGATCAGTGGTGACAATAGGGAACAGGGCCATTACATAGGCTACTGTGTCCTCCCAGCTTCCCATGGGTGCTTCCATTTACCTTTCACCTCTCACTTTCTCTTTTTTCTTTATTAAATGAACACCCCCCCACACACAGAATACGCAAAAGAAAGTTCTCTAGTACATTTGTCCTGAGCTTATTACAAATGTTTTTCCTCAGTCTTCTTTTACTCTCTTGTCACACTTAACTCTCTCAGCAGATAACCTTGATTGCTATGCAAGAGAAGGTGTCAGGTCCCTGGTGTCCCTCATCTTCCTGCCCTTTTATCAGTGTTATAGCAGTGAGCTCTTGTTATTTAATGTCAGAAGAGGAGCTATATTTCCTTCTCTCTCAGACCTTTCCTGACTTGTCCTTGATGATGCACCCCAACTCATATTCCTGTTGTCTGGAGACATGTGCTGTCTCCTGAGACTCATTATATATATATCTTTTTGAGACAGGGTCTTCCTGTAGCCCCAGCTGTCCTGGAACTCGCTCTGTAGACCAGGCTGGCCTTGAACTCACAAAGATCCTGCCTCTGCCTCCTGAGTGCTAGGATTAAAGGCGTGTGCCACCATGCCCGGCTTATTTTTATATTTTTAAATTATTTTTTGTTCATGTCTATGAATGTATTACCTGCATGTGTGTAAGTGTACCCATGTTGTGCAGTGCCTGCGGAGGTCAGAACTCGAGTTGCAGACAGTTGCTAGCCACCATGTGGGTGCTGGGAATCAAACCTGCATTCTCTGCAAGAGTAGTCACTGCTCTTAACCCTGAGCTATCACTCCAGCTCCCCCCATAATAGTCTTTTATAGCCACAGTAGCTAACAACATTTACTTATCAAGCACCCAGTTCAAAAATCCAATCTTTTAAAAATTTATTATTTTTATTTTATGTATATGAGTGTGTTGTCTGCAAGTACGTAAGTGCACCCATAGTGCAATACCCTCGGAGGTTAGAAGACAATGTCCCCTGGAACTGGAGTTATGGATGGTTGTTTGCCACCATGTGGATGCTGGGAATCAAACCTGGGTCCTCTGAAAGAACAGTCTGTGCTCTTAATCACTGAGACATCTTTCCAGCCCCCCCCCAATCCAGTCTTAATACATAGTTAAAATATTTAATGAATTGATTGAAACTGGTGTTTGAAGGGCTATCTGTGTCTTGTAGTTGCTTGGTTATCTTGAGTCTGTTTAAGTCTAGGTTCCCCCTCTTGATTCTTCTTTGTGATGTTTTGATTGGTATTGAAGAAACCACATCATTTGCTATGGTGTTTATTACAGTTTGAGTTTTGTTGCATGTATCCCCTGGATGCAGTTTAATGTATGTTTGGACCCTCTCTATTGCTTGTAAACTGGTTGTAAATCCAGGGGCTTGATCAATTCAGATTCAGTTTACTGGCAAATGTATTTCACTCTTGATGATATTCACTTCTGTCACAGGATGAGTGACACCTGGTTATCTTTCTTTTTGTTAATGACCATTGCCCAGATTCTTGATCACATTTGGGGTTGCAAGTATTGGTTGTGTAATTCTTTTGTTCTTTTGTCATTTATTGCCTGGACTACTATTATAGAGAGAACTATACCCTTGTAAGCTGTTATCTTGAGTTTATATAGGAACAAATGTTTTGATTCTTTAATTTATTAGTTTTCAAACCAAGGAATTAGTTCTCCAGCCATCTTCCAAGGTTGATACAACTCAAGCACTCTTTGTGTGTGTTCATGTTTGTGTGTGTGTGTGTGTGTGTGTGTGTGTGTATGTGTGTATGTGTGTGTGTGTGTGCATGTGTGTATGCATGTGTGCATGTGTGCACCAGTGTGCGGAAGCCAGAAGTTGTCAGGTCAGGTGTGTTTGTGCCTTTGTGTCCTTCCTTCCTTCCTTCCTTCCTTCCTTCCTTCCTTCCTTCATCCCTCTCTCCCTCCTTTCCTCCTCCTTTCCTTCTGCAAGTTCTCTCATTGAGCCTTAGAACAACTGATCAAACTAGGCTAGTTGGCCAGTGAACTCTAGGGGTCTGTTTGTTGTCTTCTCCCCATTGCTGTCTATGATTATAGGTGGGCCACTATACCTGGCATTTTACATGGGGGACAGGGATCTGAATTCAGGCCCTCATGCTTGCATGGCAAGCACTTTACCTACCAAATTGTTTTCTTAGTCCCTTTTTGATGTCTTCCCTATTTTCTTCATATGACAACATGGTTAGGCCTACTGTCTTTATTGCTCCTCTTCTGGAAGCAGTCATTCTGACTGCCAGCCTTCCTTTTAGGGAAAAATGATGTTTAGAAATTTAAATGTATATTGTATCTGAAAAAGAATGTACACATTGCTCCTTTAGATCATCTTTCTAGAAATTTTTGAAGTGGTGCTGTTGGTCTTTTGTGTACTTTTATTAGCGTGTGCTTCAATTTTGTTAATGGTTTTAAAATGTGAAACTCCAGGTCAGTTTCTTTAGATATTACTCTATATGTCTAACTTTAAATGACAACCTATAAAGGAAAGAAAAATGTTGGGAAATTAACTTCACTTCTGTTTTGTGCTATTCTGAGTCAGTGCTCGCTTACTAAGTGATTTTCTGACACATGGACCAAGTCTTTACAATGAAGTTGATTAAGAAGACATGCATGATGGAGTTGGAGATATGGCTGAGTGGTTAAGAGCACTGACTAGAGGACCTAGGTTTAGTTCCCAGCTTCCACATGGAGGCAACAAGCATCTGTAACTTCAGTTCCAGGAGATCAAGTTCCCTATCCTGGCCTCCATGGACTTTGTAGGACATGAATGCACTTATGTACATGCAGGCAAAAACATAAAATAAAAATGAATACATTAATTCAAAAGGAAGTCATGAAATAGATACTTGACCACCAACTTTTAGTTCAAATTGTTCAAATATTAAAACCAAAATTACTCCAAACTGGATATAGTCACTATGATAATAAACTCACAATAACTATGTAGCATCATTGGTGAAACTCATCATGAACTATTCACTGTGTCCTTCCTAGTAACTTTCCCATTATGGTGTTGCAAATAAGCTAGATGTTATCTCCGGAAAAGATGCTGAGGAGCTCAAAGTACTTACGCTTAGGACAGGTTGCATTTCTAGGCCGGTTTGAAGAGCTGGTGTTTCACAGTTCTCGTCTGCTTTTGCTTTGGCTCAGAAGTCATTTTTTTGGTCTTTTTGAGACAGGGTCTCTCTGTAGGCCCAGCTGGCCTAGAACTTGCTATGCAAACCAGGCTGGCCTTGAACACAGAAATTTGCCTGCCTCTGCCTCCCGAGTGCTGGGATTAAAGGCATGCCATCTTGCCCAGCTTAGATGTGATTTTTTTAGATTCCCAGGTTTTTGTCAAATTCACCCTTGCATTTTTCTTCACCTTTTGTATTGCTCCAACATATGCCTATATAACCATCACATATCTACCAAAATTATGATGTCCGAGAATAAACTGTATGTTAATTCCAAAATATGTTTAAGCATTCACATTTTTCCCCTTTAATTTTATATTACTCTAAGATATGGATATGTACCTTCCACCCATATACAGTAATTACAGAGTCTGAAAATAAGTGGTGGGTCAATTCTAGAGCTCGTTGAGAGATTCATATTATAACAGCACAGTTGCTTTCAGATAAAAAGAAATATGACATTAATGTTGTTCAGCTTGCCTTTCAACTGGGGATTTGGTATTAGCATCCACAAATGAGGGTAACTATTTTTGGAATTCACATTTTTCCCCTTTAATTTTATATTACTCTAAAGTATGCATACATACCCGCCCTCCATATACCACAATTACAAAGTCTGAAAATAAGTGGTAAGTTAATTCTAGATCCCATTAGGGTATTCACATTATAATGGTACAGTTACTTTCCGGTAAAAGAACACACACACACACACACACACACACTGCTCAGTTTGCCTTACTACTAGGTATTTGGTGCTAGCATCCACAGATGAGGGATACAATTTGTCATTTGTTTTTCTGGGACTGTGTTTCTTCACTTACCTTAATGTCTTCTAGTTCCATCCATTTACCTGCCAAGTTCATCATGTCATCTTTTTTACTGCTGCATAGAACTCCATTGTGTAGATATACCACATTTTCTCTACCCACTCATTGGTTGAAGGGCATTTGGGTTGGTTCCAGCTCTTTGCTATTGTGAAGAGAGCTGCAATAAACATAGATGTGCAAACAAAAAGTCTCAATAAAATACTTGCAAACCGCATATAGACCCACATCAAAAGGATCATCCATCATGACCAAGTTGGATTCATACCAGGGATGCAGGGATGGTTCAACATATGAAAATCAGTAAATATCATAAAACACATAAATGGACTGAAAGACAAAAAACACATGATCATCTCAATTGATGCAGAAAAAGATTTCAACAAAATTCAGCATCCTTCATGCTTAAAGTCCTAGAGGGAATTGGACTGGAGGGGACATTCCTCAATCTAATCAAAGCCATATACAACAAACCCACAGCCAACATCATCCTAAATGGAGAAAAGTTAGAAGCATTCCCCTTAAAGGCAGGAACCTGGCAAGGCTGTCCACTATCACCACTCCTCTTCAATATAGTGCTTGAAACACTTGTCAGGAAATTAAAGGAGTACTAATTGGAAAAGAGGAAGTCAAACTATCCCTCTTTGCAGATGATATGATAGTTTACCTAAGGGATGCTAAAAACTCTACCAGAAAACTCCTAGAAATGATGAAGAGTTTCAGTAAAGTGGCGGAATACAAAATTAACCTAGAAAAATCAGTAGCATTTCTCTACACCAACAGCAAGCAACTGGAGAAGGAATACAAGAAAAACCTTCCCACTCAAAATAGCCACAAAAACAATAAAATTCCTAGGGGCAAACTTAACCAAAGACACCAAAGATCTCTACAACAAAAATTTTGAACCCCTGAAGAAGGAGATTGAAGAAGACATCAGAAGATGGAAAGACCTCCCAGGCTCGTGGATTAGAAAAATTAATAAATAAAAATGTCCATTTTACCCAGATTAATATACAGATGATTCAATACAATTCCAATTAAAATCCCCAAGAGTTTCTCCACAGACTTGGAAAAAAAAATCCTTAAATTCATATGGAAAAACAAAAGACCCTGGATAGTCAAAGCGACCCTGAGCGAAAAGTACAAATACAGGGGGGATCACTATATCAGACTTCAAACTATATTATAGGGCTATAGTAATAAAAAACAGCCTGGTACAGTCATAGAAACAGGCCCGCAGACCAATGGAACAAAATTGAAGATCCAAACAAGCTTCACTTTTATATTCCTCTTCTGCCTTCCTGGGCTCCCACAAGCAGAATTCTACAGCATTAACTCATCTAATGCGATGGGGGATACAAATGAAATCTGGAAAGGTTCATTAAATCTATGGGGGGGGGAAGGCAATGAAGTCCCACTGTGGTTTTCTCTCGCTCTACTGTCTACTTTGTCTGTAATCAGACGGTCCTTTCAGTGACTCAGCACTTGACCCCATTCCCACTGCTCCTGTTGAGCAGGTGTTGCTGTTGAATTGTTCTTTAACTTCTTTCCTTTTGACCTGGATTTTGCCTCTTTCCGTAGATTCAGTTTAGCTATCCTGAAGCCTATAAAGCCGCTTTTCCATCTTCCTCACACTATCTTCCAGAAAAGCAAGTCACATTCTGTCACTGTCCTTATAGATTATCTTTACTGTTGGTCTGTATGAATTTATTTGGAATAAAATAGTTACAGCAAAACTTTTAGATATATTAACCACAGGCAAATACATTTCAACCATATTTAATGTCTGTTGAATAAATTTATTTCATGAAACTAGAGGGTGTTGGAGTGGAGGAAACAATTAGTCCTCATTTTTTGCATAATCTGTAATTAACTTTATATAATATAAACAGAGACTTGGCTCTTCCTTCATTTTAAAGTTTACATAGGCATGTTGATCCCAAACTTTTAGGCTCTTCCCACTGTGAAAGATATATCACTTTCTAATCATGTACCTGGTTTTGGCTCCCCTTGGGATTTGAGAATCAAATCAAAGGGTGTCAATTATAAAATTTGGAAAATGGGGCTGGAGAGACGGCCTAGCGGTTAAGAGTGCCGACCGCTCTTGCAGAGGACCCAGGTTCGATCCCCAACACCCACATGGCGGCCGAGAACCGTCTGAAACTTCAATTCCAGGAGAACTCCAGTTCCAGGGGAATCCGACACCTTCTTCTGACCTCCACAGCATTGCGCAATACGGATGCACAGACCTACATGCAGACAGTACAGTCATGCACATAAAAAAAAAAATAAATAAAATGATACTTTAAAAAAAATAAAATTTGGAAAATCTATGTCTCTTGAAGCCATTTTATTGCTTAAAATGGTTGAACGCGGGCTGGAGAGATAGCCTAGCGGTTATGAGCACCGACGCTCTTACAGAGGACCTGGGTTCGATCCCCAGCACCCACATGGCGGCCAAGAACCATCTGTAACTCCAATTCCAGGAGAACTCCAGTTCCAGGGGAATCCGAGACCCTCTTCTGACCTCCGCAGCATTGCACGACATGGGTGCACAGACCTGCATGCAGACAATACATTCATACACATACAAAAATAAATAATAAAAAATAAATAAATAAATGGTTGAACGCTTATATCAAACAGCATTCATGTGCATTCTTTCTTCTACTTGAGTAAAAAGATTGTGTTCTTTAAAAGTCTAAACTGTTTTGACTAAAACGACTTTTTATTAGATTGGTTTTCTAAGAGGCTATTTATTTTCCCCTCCATGACTTTCATAGAGAACATTTTCTGTATCAGCTTACCTATAACAAATTGTCTTTATTCTGTGCTATCTTTTTTAATCTGTAAACTCAACTGGACTCATTTTCTGTGCTTTCTTTTTTACTTAAAAAGACTTTTCTGGCTAAGTTACTCTTACCCAGTCTATCTAATGCATCTCTGAAAAGTGCAATGTGCTAGGCTTGCAAGGGTTAGTTTTAGCTATAAACAGTTTAATAACACTTTTTTTTTTCCCGGTAGCCGTAAGGGCCTGGTGGTGAGGAGGCTTAGACTACAGGCTGAAAGATGCTGGGATACCAGCTACAGGATAGCAAAGGCCTCCACGCTTTTTGAGTTCTTTCTTATCCACACTCTGCCTTGCCACAAACTCTGATCTTTGATTAGACACACCTGTGCCTTGGGGGCGCTGGTCAAGGCAGAGGTGGGGTTGGAATTGAAGCTGGTCATAGTAGCACTTGACAGGCTTGGGCTAATCTGTCATCTGGATTCTGTAGTCAACTTTCTCTAGACTTCAAGTCAAATAATAGCTCACATTTGTGACTGCATCCCTTTGTGCTGAATGAGAAGGTATGGTTGGGAATTCATCATGATCTTGGGATAATCCCGGTGTTGAGAAGTTGGACCTGATTGCTGACGTTTACCGAGTACTTACTATGGACCAGATGCTGGGCAAGGACGGGGTGATGCTCATATCTATCCTGTAAGGGCTCTCAGTGGATAGGCAGTGGGGGCATTGCTTGTGCAGAGAAACCCTCACAGCACAGGATGAAAATGGCCTGGGGGACTGGGGGCTGTCGTTGATGGAGCAGCTTTTGATGGAGCAGCTTTTGTATGCGGGAGTTGTCAGGGATCGTCCATTGTCCTTGGCCCAGATGCTCTCCCATTTTAAACACAAAGAAAGGGCACTCAAGCAAGGTGCCTCGCCTCATGCCGCACACATTACATATTTAATAGTATGTAAGCTGGGGTTCGCTTTTAGGCTTACCATGTCCAATACCTCATGTCCTCTGAAAACATCTGTAGAAGTGATAAAGAAGGGAAAGATGGCTTGGAGGCTGGGGTTCCTTGGGCTGGCCTTCAAAACAACAAGTGACAAGGGTGTCTAAGTCAGAAGATGGTGGGGTGGGCCTTCCCTCTCTAATAGTTGAATTTGTCTTTTGATCTTTTTTCCCTGTCTCTACTGATGCATAGTGAGTCCTTTGAGCTGCTCCTGGACCCATGGCAGACCTTGCTGCATCCTGCAGGAAGCTTACCCAGCCAGTGCTCTGTTCCCTCTTGCTTAGGGAAAGCTCATACCCAGAAAGATCTTTGTCATTGGGGGCTGTTTCTGAGCCTGACTTCCTTACAAAGATTGCTGTTTGTTTGCTACCAGAATTACACCTTGAGAATTAGGCCATTATTGGTTTAGTGCCCCTTACTGGTGTGTTTGTGAGGACAGTAAAAGGAAAATGCTGGAGTGTAGATCAGATTTGTTGTGCATAGAGATTCCCACAGTGCCCTTGAGCTGGGAAATACAAGTCCACAAACCCCTAACCCAGACACTGATGAGGAAGCCCTGTTTGGTGAGAACTTGGACTTCCATAGGAAACCGTATCTTTCTTACAAGGTTGATGCATGAATCTAGTTGCAAGAACAGAAACCAATTGTCTCTTAATTGAAGAGGGAAAATTATTTATGGGAAGGCTTTGGAGTGGTTTATTGGGTGGAAGGAGAATCTGGAGCATGATATGTGGGAAAAATGGCAAGAGGGAAGCCCTAAGGATCTCTGCCACTTCTGAAAACTCTTGTGTCGAATCTCCTCCAGCCAAATCCAGCCATTGTGACATTACTGATAGTCAGTTGGGTTCTGTGCCCATGGATGGGCTGGAAGATCACTGGATGTGTTGCATGGTGTTCTCATCAGATTGTATCTCTGAATGGCTTTCCTCCTTGTGTGGGGAATGGTCACTCTCTGGGGCTCAAACACAGTCAACCACCTTGATGAACAAGTCTCTGCAGTTATAAGTTTCCAAATGTAGGTTACATAGTGTTTCCATTTTTCTCTTTCAGAGATAAATTTAGTCTAAAATTTCACCTAGGTAAGTGTACACTGTAATGAGCTTTTTGAGATAGGGTCTCCCTGTACCCCAGCTGTCCTGGAACTGTGTAGATCAAGCTGGCCTTGAACTAAAAGAGGGCACTGGATACACCAGGATTGGCCCAAGTTTTATGTGTATGAGTGTATTGCCTGCATGTAGGTAGGTGCATCCATGTCCTGCAATGCTTGTGGAGGTCAGAAGAGGGTGTTGGATTCCCCTGCAACTGGAGTTATGGACAGTTGTTAGCTGCTATTCAGGTGCTGGGACTCAAATCCAGGTCCTCTGCAAGACCAGTCGGTGCTCTTAACCACCATGTCATCTCTCCAGCCCCTATTTTCTGTTTCTTTAGAATAGAGCATAGGTATTTATATATTCCGGACTGATGTAAATTCTGAGTATTCTGGCAACTCTTCTCTGTGGGGGAGGGCAAGGAAGAAACCCTCGTAGTGGTGTCCGAGATGTATCCTGCTGCTGTCAATCACTCCTGCTGTTTGCTTGAGATTTTCCCTTCTCTCCTGAGAACTGGCAAGTGTGAGCTCAGAGTCCTAGCCTTGACACCTCCATTATTTAGAGCTCACTCTTGCTAAGCATCAGTTATGAAGCATTCCAGATCTCAGTTGTTCGCCTGTAAAATTAGGAAATGATTGACAAGATAATATCTGATGTTGTTTCTGTCATCAGTAATCAGCAGTTATGGCCTTTTTCTAATGAAATCTTTTCTGGTGAAAAATTACTTCTTCATTTTTGTATGCTATCTTCAGACGGAGGACTGAAAACATTAAAATAAAAGAAAAGAAAAAAACCATTCATCAGGGGGCTGGAGAGATGGCTCAGTGGTTAAGAGCACTGGATGCTCTTGCAGAGGACCCAGGTTTGGTTCCCAGCATGCACATGGTGGCTATTAATCATCTGTAATCCAGTTCCAGGGGATCTGGTGCCCTCTTCTGTCCTCTGAGTGTTGCGTGACACGGATACACTTACACACATGCAAGCAATACACTTATACATATGAAATAAAATAATTATTAAAAAATATATTCAGTAGCGTTCACATGACAAGCAAAGTGTAAAGGTGTGGGTGACATTTCTTCTTTTGAAATAATTAAAGCTTAAATCTACAGTGAGACTTCGTAACATTATGTGCATGTGTATAGAATGGAAGAAATTAATTGGAAACTTCCATCGTCCTTCATGCTCTCTGATTTATTCAAATATTTATTGATTCAGATAGGATGCTAGGTGGAGTGACAGCATCTTGGGAAAGATAAGGGCTTTTCCCAGATGGAGTTTGTAGGCAGGTTAGGTAAGGCAAAATGAAATAGCAACTATGAGCTGGGTGAGGAGAGAGGAAGTAAATACAGGGTGCAAAGCCAGCCCCCTCCCCCACCACCCTGCCTCCCCCCCCCCCCAAGCAGGGCGTCTGTCATTGCCACTTAAGTCAGCTCTGAGAAGCTAGCTGCTTGGCCTCTGGGTTAGCCAACCCAACTGCTCAGAAACCACCCATTTCATCTTTTGCAGGACGACATTCGGCAAGTTTGAAGGCAGATAGGGAAGGGGGAAATGTTTTCGTTTCTAAGCAGATCTCTTATCTCCTGGGGCTCTAGCTTTTCATGCTAACTGTAGCTTTGGTTTTTGCAGACAGTAGATACAGCAAACTTGTGGAGGCTGGCTTTTGGCACAGCACGCAACTGGAGGGTGGTATTTTTTTCCATGGGGAGACATTCTTAAGTTTTGTAATTTATGGTGTCTTTAAATATGGGATTTTGTTTACTTTTGTCCTAATTATACCTCTGATATGTTTTACTTAGCTTACTGCTTTAATTTTGTGCTCATGCTCAGAGGGTTCCCAAAGGGTACCATTAAAGAAAAGTTAGGTAATGTTTGAACTTCACTATAGGTACCTGCAGCTTCCTAAAGGCAAGTAAATGGGTTTGGGGGCACAGACTTTTCTTGTGGGCTCTTGTAAATATTTTGGCCATGCTTATACAATCTGAGGTCTTGGTTGCCTGCTTGGTAAGCACTATAAACCAGGACTGTGCAAGAGACATGTAATACCACCCACACATAGGATTTAAAATATTCTAGCAGCCACATGAATAAAGCTAAAAAAGCTGAAATTAATTTCAAAGGTATATTTATTTATGTGAACAAATCCAAAGTATCATTTCACTGTACAATCAATGTCAAAAATACTGAGCTGTTATATAGTCTTTGTTATTGGCATTTTAGGGCAAGAGTTCCAGATGCAGTGGCTTCAACAGTTTTAGCTCAGCCACTCATACCAAAAACACTAGTTCAAGAAATGAGACATGGTGCCAAAGAGATGGGCTCAATGTGGCACACTGAGAAGAGGGAGAAATAAAGGAGTCCAGTGATCCCAAACTTATCTTTAGGGTTTAGATAGAGGAAGAATTGTGTCAGGGGTAAGAAGTCTGCATAATTAAGCAGTTCTGTTCAGCATGTGGTCTGATTGATCATTGTCTCAATTCTGGTTCTACAAGGTGGCCTGAAGAAGTCCTTATTGCTTGTGGGGGAAGGCCGGCTTTCAGGAGATGATACCTCCTGCTCCGTGGTGCAGCCTTGCCATCACAGATCTCTGCCCTCACCTGGGGTGGGTGGGGTTGGACCTGGAAGGCTCTGTTGTTGATGGAATCCAAGATGACTGCAGGTTTAGGACACTGACCGGTATTAGATGGCTTTAGGGGGATCTGGAATGTTGTAAGAGGCTGCCTGCCAGTCTGATTCTTTATGTCTTCAGCCTTGAGGGGAATGAGGTTAGTCATCCAGATTTCTGGATGACACTTCTTGAGTGATTGCCGTGCCAACATGCAGAGCTAGGCGGGTGACCCAGGGGCAAGGAGACTGATACAAAGTGAAGGCAGAGACAGTAGACATTTTGCTTTTTTTTTTTTTTTTTTTTTTTTTTTTTTTTTTAGTTTATCTTGTAGGCTCAAGTGAGGAGTCATTACTTTTCAGCGGAAGCAGTTTCTAGTGCCTGTTCTGGGGTCTGGCGACATGGCTCAGTGGGTAGAGGCACTTACCTCCAAGCCTGATGATACAAGTTTGATCTGTACTGACATTGTAGAAGCAGAGAAACAACTCCTGAAAGTTGTCCTCTGACTTGTGTACTGTGATTTGTGTTACACACAGGCAGAGACTTAGACACAGACATGTAAAATAAATAAATAAATAAATAAATAAATAAATAAATAAATAAATAAATCCTGCCTGTTCTGCTTCTGTGCTGCATCTCAGTTCAGACTAGCCATGTACCATATACTCAGTACCCACCTGCAACCAGTGCTATTGTATTAGAAAGAAAAGTCCTGAACCTTTGAAAGGGAGTAAGAGTGATGCATCTCATGACTTGGGACCTCTTAACGAAGCCACACATAACTTTCCTACCCTTAAGAGAAATCTGAAATATAAAAAAAAAATCAACTTGACAGGAAAGGTAAAGCAGGAAGTGATTATTCATGTTACAAAAGAATTAACCACAAGATCTTTTTAAATAGCAAACTCTCTTAGTGCACTGAATAATATGACTCAATTTGCAAAAATGTGATTGACACTTGACATTTTAGTGGCACCTCTGTTGGGCAGAGAACTATCTGTCAATATAAAATGCAAGCTAAATGGTTAGGTTAGCAAGTCTGCATTGTGCACCTACTGTATGCGCTGGATGCTTCTTGGGGCACGGTGGAAGGAACTCAGGGCCACCCACACCTGGAGGGCCTTTTACAAGCTTAATGGGAAGATACACAGGCCACCATCACAGTACATGATGGCCTCAGTGGCACAGACAGGGAGGCGGTATGGGGTCAGTCAGGGACTGGCTGGGGCTAGAACGTAGGGAGAGTACATGTGATTTCATAAGCTTCAGGAGAACGTTAAATTTTGTTTAATCTGGGAGCAATTTTCTTTAAACTGGGAGTTTAATGAGAGGGTAAGTTAGAAAAAAACACCTTGATAGGATGTTCTGACTATTATGACTTGAATATTTTGCAGTTATACTCTGTCTTAGAGTCCCTTATCCTTGATTGTCAGCCTTTACATAGTCGGGCTTCACTAAGGCATGGAAAGAGAGACTGAGGAGAAACCAAGATGCATTTTTCTCTGACTTATCAATCAGACAAGGCAACTGCTACTTACTTCTTAGTAGTAACTATCTACTTGAAACAAATTCAGTTTGTTCTCTTCTACCTTCATCTTGCCAAAGGTCAGATAGAGAACAGAGAAATATAACTTACTGGATAGCAAGGGAGAAGCAGGGCTGTGGTCCACAATTTGGTCACGTTCTGAGTTCCTGAAAGTTCACAGGGATTACCTTCACCCTTCACTCCATGTCCCTTTAGAAGACTTCCACATTCTCCGTCCCTCTCATGCAGGCCTTGTATTAGGCCCGTAGCAATTCCCCCACCAGATTTTCATATTCCCCATCAGAAAAGCTGAGAATTTTCCTTTTCAGGTCTAATAGGATATGTCTTGGGGAGCCTCGGTTCATGTTCCAAGTTTTTTTGTTCATTTGTGGTGCTGAGAATTGAACTTAGGGTCTTATGCATGCTAAGTAAGAGTTCTACCACTGAACTGTATTCTCAGACTTCTTTCTTTAAAAAAAAACTAAAAACAAAACAAAAAAATAAAAAAATAAAAAAAATAAATGCACCAGGTGTGGTGGTGTACACCTTTAATTCCAGCACTCTGGAGGCAGAGGCAGGTGGATCTCTATGAGTTTGAGGCCAGCCTGGTCTACTTAGTGAGTTCCAGGACAGCTGGGGCTGCAGGGAGACCCTGTCTCAAAGAGACCCAAAAATGCATTTACTTGTTTTTATTTTACATGTATGAGTGTTTTGTCTGTATGTATACAAGTACATAGTTTAAAAATGTTGCTAATCCCTGGATAGCTCTATTTATACCTGTGTCGAAGGTGGCCCTAAGCCTATGTTACAAGTGCCTTGCTAATTCAAGAGTTTTTTGGTCGTTTCTCTGTAACATGTGATTGGTGTATGCAGATGTTCATCTCCAAACATGGCTCCGCCATTTTCTTGTTTATGTGGCCTTGAGTTGAGTATTGTCTACAATTTCTGTATTCTTCACAAAGATCTTTCAAGCTGCTAATTCATTTAGTTAGGGCAGTTTTAGTTAAAAGTGGGTGAGATCCATAGAGAGGCTTTCACAGTAGATGTCATAGAGCTGCAGTGCCCTGCCTGCTACCGGAGCTCTAGCAGACCTTGTTGGCCTGTGTTCCTTGCCCAGCAATTAGGTTCTGCTGTCTCTCAGACTACCTTCTGCCCTTTAAAGGACTCCAAGGACTCCGAGTGTTGGACACAGACCAGACAAAGATCCATAGTGGCTGAGAACTGTCTTTAACTCCAGTTCCAGGGGAATCCGACACCCTCTTCTGACCTCCATGGTATTGCACGACATGGGTGCACAAACCTACATGCAGACAATATATTAATACACATAAAAAATAAATAAAATAAAAGAAATGAGGCAATACAGGGTCTGGCACATGAACAATGCTTAGTGTAATCTCAGCTTCAGTAGATCAATCTCTAGGAAATTTAAACACAGTTTTGTTTTAAAATATGGAGAGGAGGGTCTCAATACTGCCCAGGCTGCATGACCTGTTGGGTGCCAATGATGTCTCGTCTCAGCCTCCTGAGTAGCTAGCTCTGTAGGGAAATACCACTGCACCTGGCTGAAAGCTGTTTTTGATTTTTTTTTAAATTTATGACACAGGGTCTCACTAAAGTGACCAGTCTAGTCTTGAACTTACTCTGTAGCCTAGGTAGGCTTTGAATTTGACAATCCTCCTACTTCATCCCCCTGAGTAGCTGGCAAGATACATTTATGCCATCAGGCCTAGATGAAAGGTGTTTTTAAACCAACCTGGTTCTGATTGTTATGATGACTCATTTTTTAAAAAAGCTTTGTGTGTGTGTGCATGTGTGCAGGCATGTTAAGTAACATGGTGTATGTGTGGAGGTTGGAGGACAACTTTGGATGTGAGTCCTCACTTTCTTTTTTCTAATTTATTTATTTTTTGGTTTTTTTCTATTACTTTTTAAATTTTTTTAATTTTTTCACAATAAGTAATAATTTATGAGTACAAGCATCCTTCATGTAAAACCAATTTGCAAGCAGTTGTGCCCAAACCCACAGAGCCTCTTGGTCCCACCATCCAGCGGGGGGGGCTTGTATGTTCAATCAAGTTGATCAGATGAGTGTCCAGACTGTATTGCTGTAGTTTCACCATTCACCCCAATCGCAGCCCTTACATTCTACCACACCCCCTCTTCCGCAGATTGTTCCCTAGGCTTGGAAAAGGGGCATGGGTGGACGAGAAGCAAAACAGTCTACTTTCTCTGGAGCTGTCGTTTTGGACTCTGGTCAATTCTGGCTGTTTCCTTTCATGGGCTGACAGTTTGTCCAGGAATAACCTTTCAGTCCTTTCAGCACAGGCAATTAGATATATAGGTATTTAAACAGTACTAATTATTATGGTAGGTTACTTTGGTATAGACACAGATATTTGGATGGAATGTTAATCTATGAATTACATTTTTTTTCTGTAAAATATGACAGGGTCTTACTGTGGCTTATAACATCTCCTAACCACTAGAGGATGTAAGCTTGTGGCATCAGCCATGGGTTATTCCTCCAAGGAGAGAGCTAATAGCCAATTAGATTTGGGATATACAGACATATGGCTGCCACTGCTGCACAGTATTTCCAGGCAGGTGAGGTATAGCTGGTGCTGACGGAGGAGTCTTGCTTGACTCAAGGAGACCCATATTTGCTTTATTGGTTTAGTGGCCTTTGGTAACACTCTCTGGTATTCCAGAGACCAACTGTACACTTGCAAGTACGGTCTCAATACATCTTTCCCATGCTTACATCAGGTCTTCGACAGCAGGGCCGTATTGCCTCTCTTCTTGCAGGTATCCCAGTTTACAGGCAAGAGCCTTTACCTTTTGTGGGGGCTTGGATCCCCTGGCCAACATCTCCTTGGTAGAATAATCCATTACTGATATCAGAGCTCTCCTATATTAATGTATTTTGCTTAAGTGCACAGCTTAAGGAGACTTTAGTATTATATTTGGTTCTGAATAGAGAATAATCCTTTTCACAGTTCCTATGTCTATTATTCAATTAAAGAAGGCAGTTTTACTGGTTTTATAAGAGATTACCTCTATAACAGTTGGCTCCAATTTACAGTTAGAGAACGACCTCATCATCATCATATTCCTCCTTGTTCTATGAAGGAGAGGTAAGAAAGTCTCTCATATTAAAACTTTGTGACACCTAGAAGGTAAATTTCATTAGGACTCATTATAAACAGTTGTTACAAGCAGGATCCACAGAGGGGTTTGATGCTTGTAGCAGTGTGATGCTTTTCTTCCTTTCAATGTTCAGAAGGGCCAACCTTTCTGCTGGCACTTCCTGGTATATGTATCCTACACAATGCAAAGCTGTGTCTTTTCTTTCTCAGCCATTAAGTTGGTGACATTTTGACCTGTAGGAACATACAAATCTTTTCCCTTAGTTTTAAGGTTTGAATTGCAAAGTTTTTGACAAAAAGATTTCATATATATCTGTATCCCCCCTTTTTATTTTAGGCTTTTGTTTTTTGACCCATGAGTCTCAAAAAGGCATTTGTAGTACATGTACCTATAGGCAGGAATCAGGCGCAGATTTCGTCAGATTCACCCAAGCTGTTTTGGGTGACTGTATGTGGTTAACTTGGGAAGCAAACTTAATTTTTTAAGTTAAATCATCATACAGGTAAAAGAGAATGCTACAAGATGATACTGTACCACAGAAAAATTATAGAGAACATTTGTATGTGCCAATCCCAAAGTTATTGTTATACAGATTTTAAGCAAAACAAATGTGGACAACAACAATTTATATTTCCAATTAACTAAGGTGCATTACCATTTTTTTATTACCATTTTTATCAGAACCTTTAAACCAGTGTTGTTTAATATACACATATTTACTTTTACTAAATCCTGGAGCACCATGTAACCTGTAGGCAGAGCACTTTCTACTTCGTTTGATGACAGGGTCTCTTTTGTCTCTGCCGCAAATGTCGGACTAGCAGGCCCTCACTCAGGCTGCTGGAGATTCTCCTGTCTCTGCCTCCTGTGCACTGGTTTTGTTTTGCAGGGTTCTGGGGATTAGCACCCAGGTCTGCAGACTTGCATGAGAAGCACCTTACCCACTGAGATGATGGCTCATTTGAACTGATCGAGAGCAGAGCATGATACAAAGAATTCGGAGTGTTCCTGCATGTGCATTTGTGAGAAGAAAGCGAAAGCCTTGCCTCATTTCTGCTCTTCCCCTCCACCTTTCCATTGATATGTGATGACAGTAGGTTGCAATTTCATCCTGGGCAGATGTGCGACAGTAGAGTGAAGCATCTAATTTGTGAATGAAACCAAATGACCTAGGAAATGGCAGTTGCGCTGAGTTGCTTGTTTAGCTGACCTTGGGAGGGCCAGTCTGAGGGACGGGCTATTCTGAACCAGCAGTGCTATGGGAACTTAGCCTTTGATGGAAATGAAAAGCCCATGTGATGGGGACCCACTTCCCTACTGGCCCATTTTCCTAGAAAAGTGACTCTCAAGGTATTGATCTTGTTTTAAATCATCTGTGCCTTTTAGTCTCCTATTCAAGAAATCTTTGCCAAAATCAAGGTCATTAAAATTTTCTCCCGTGCTTTCTTAGATTCCCCAAAATAGGAGCTCATTGGATCCAAACAGGAGTGACAAGGAAAGGGAAGTGCTAATTACATTGATTTGATAAGTGTAGGCTGTGTTCATGTGTTGAAGTATCACATTGTACCCCATTAATGTGTATGATTATTACATGTTAATAAAAATTATATCAGGCTGAAAATAAAAATAGTTTAAATAATTACATTTAAGTTTGCCATGCATTTTGACTTAAAGAGTATGCATTCTTTCTGTATGTGTGTGAGTGAATTGCCTGCATATATGTAAGTGCTCCCATGTTATGCAATGCCTGTGGAGGTCAAAAGAGGGTGTCAGATCCCCTGGAGCTGGAGTTACGGATTGTTAACCACCATGTGCATGCTGGAAATCAAACCTGGGTCGTATGAAAGAGCAGCCAGTGTTCTTAACTGCTGAGCCACGTCTCTCTAGCCCTAGAGTATGCATTCTTTATAGAGCTCATTAAATTTTTCCTTTTTCTGTTATTTTATCATCTCCTTAAGTTACTAATAATTTGGGACTTGAGGTTTTTCATTCAATTTCACTGTCCTTGTAATTAGTTACTCATTCATTAATTCAAAGCTGTGAATGTAATGGGGACACGTTTTGATGCTATTTTAGGTTGAGGTAGGCACAGAGAAGACCTCAGAGTCTAACAGAACCATGTAATGGCTTTATGGATATGCTGATCTGTGGATTGGTTAGCTGTGCCAAATTGCATTGGTACTTTGTCAACAAAGACTCATCTTCCTCACCTGTTGCCTCTGTCTATACTAAGTTTGAGGGGTAGTTTCCTTGCCATAGATTGAAAAGACATCAGCCGGGCATGGTGGTGCACCCCTTTAATCCTAGCACTTGGGAGGCAGAGGCAGGTGGATCTCTGTGAGTTCAAGGCCTGCCTGGTCTACAAAGTGAGCTCCAGGCCAGCTGGGACTAAAGGGAGACCCTGTCTCAAAAAGACAAAAAAAAAAGAAAAAAGAAAAAAGAAAAGACGTCATGACATGGTACAACTATCTATAAACTCATCTATGGGGATGGCAGTGGTTCCAATGTGGGCAGTTGGAGACATTTGTTCCACCAGTGGAGTTCTTTGTACCAACTCTTTTCACATATGTTGTCATGAGAGATGGCTACTATCTCTGTAGCAGGGGAATTGTGGCCCATATTTTGCACAGCTGGGGGCCAAGGAGGTTAACACCATATAGTTAGCACTGGCCGAGGGAGAGGAGACCAAAAGACCAGACTCAGTGTCTGTTGTCTGTGGTCTCTGGTCTCTGCACTTGGAGAAGTGATGCCACACTCCCCATGGGTTGGGCAAAGATTGTTAGGCCACTGTCAGTGTGTGGTTTCCCCTCTGAAGCCCCTGTTGGCCCTGAGATAGAATTATAGGCCATTCTGCCTATTTTTGACCACGACCAGCACTTCGTGGTTTCTGTGCTAAACAGGCTTAAGGTTAACCAAAATCAGGTTACTTACTGTGTATAGCCCTGTTATCTTACACATTTCTGAAGGGGAAGTCCCTTTAATATGACTTTATTGATATGGCAGGGATTCTGGAGCTCAGAATTCTGCAACATCGGACTTAAGTTTCTTTTCTCTCTCTTTTCCAGTGGAGGCCATAGTAGAGTTTGATTACCAGGCCCAGCACGACGATGAGCTGACGATCAGTGTGGGTGAGGTCATCACCAATATCCGGAAGGAGGATGGAGGCTGGTGGGAGGGACAAATCAATGGCAGGAGAGGTTTGTTCCCTGACAACTTTGTAAGAGTGAGTATAAAGCCAAACCATTTTTCCTGTCTCCTACCTGGGCTCTGCTGACTATGAGCTGTGGGCGCATGAAGATAAATTGCATGGGGCTTTGCAGACCTCCTAGGGGTTGTAAAGACAGCATGTATAATATTGTCCTGGACATCTGTTTTAAAATGGCTTCTTGAGACCCAGAATGATCTCTTCCCAAATCTTCTTAGAAAATGCTGGAAAAATCTAAAGCTTGTTCAATTATTTGGTCTATGTATTTGTTTATTTGCTTTGCTGTTAGTTTGAATTCTATGCAAAATGGAATTGAAACTCAGTTTTGACCACTTGAATCAAGTAGCAATCAAGCTACATGCAGAATGTAAATTAGGCTATTTACATCTTTCTATTCATGTAGTTGCCTTTTGGTAGGTGCAATATTATTTTTCTTTTCATTTACTCCCTTATGTCTGTGAATCATGGACATTGAATAAAAACCTATTTCCGCAGGGAGATTTTGAAATGTGAGCCTTTTGTAAAACTCATTTAGGGCTTAGTTCCAACATGCTTCTCATTTCTGTTAATAATTTACACACCTCAATAGTTATAAACAATAGTTTGAATTGATGGGTTAAAAAGAGGTCACCTGGAGGCTATTCCTCAAGGGAAAACCCAGCAAGGTCTAAAAGACACAGTCTCATCAACTTTTTGTCGAATATCAGAGAAGAATGGATGGGCCTTTGTTCGTAAGAGCATCATGTTAAATCCCCAGACCTGCAGCTCAATTATCTGTGACAGCACACCATATTTTTGAGTGTGTTTTGGCTGTAAGCAAGAGGTAGTTGGGGAAATCTTAGATCTAGAAAAGCAGGTGTCCCTCTCAAAGGAGCCTCAAGGGCTGGATGGGAAGGTTTTATAGTAAAGGGCATACCAACGGAAAAAAAAAATCTGTGTGAAGTGTTGCAGGCTTCCAGTCCTTGGACCCTCTACCTCTGTCCTCTGGGAATCTAAAAGGAATAGGATCCAAATTCAGTTTTTCTTCAGGATCTTGGATAAGGGTAATCCTACTAACGTTAAAAAAAGCCTCTTCTTTTTGGTCTACAGAAAGCTGGGTGGGGGGCTTGGCTGGCAACATGTTGATAAACATTGTTTTGCTTTCTGTGGCAGGAATGTAGACCCCTCCCACCCCCCTGCCCATGCTTGAGTGAAGAGTGTTTAGAATATGGAAGTACAACATCTGGGCTACCACTGATTGGCTCTTTTGATGCTTAATTGAGAGGTAATTCTTTTGCCTTTCCAAACAGAACCTTCAGCTTTGGAAAAAGGACTGTTCTTGAAGTTAAGCCAAACTCTAATGTGAAAACAAAGGTTTTCAAATAAAAGGGCAACAGTTGGGGGTGAAGATAGAGGAGGGAGGAACAAGAGAAGAGGATGATGGTAAAGAGAGGAGAGGATCCTGGGAAAGAGGGAGGGCCATGGGAAAGAGAGGAGGAGTGTGGGAAAGAGGAGGGGCATGGGAGAAGAGGTGGGGTATGGGAAAAGAGGGGTCGAGGGTAAAGAGGAGGCGCCTGAGGACTGTAGGCTGGGCTTCAGTTTTGAGGGGAGGCTCCATTCTCCTGAAAGCTTTTAATGTGTCCTGTTGGCTTGGTGCCCTGTCATTTCAAAGCACACATTCACAGAGCTGGGTAGGAAGGCACTGATTTAAATGGGCTCATTCCTGGTGTGCCACAAGGGGTTGTAGAAGGCCAGCAGGAACCAGGGCAGGAACTGTCCAGAGTCTAGTCAGTGACCCTCCTCACTTTGGCAGTGATGCTGGTCCAGAGAACAGGAGATGGGTTTTATGGGAGGTGGGAGGTGACGTGGGCTTTTCCATCGTCCTGTCTGTGCTGCTTTGGTTTAGATGGGGAACCCTGCATGCCACGGACTTTGGCTTCAGGGGAACATTTGAAATGAGACAGCAGGAAGGGAGACCGCAGAGATCAGAGGTTACCCGTCCAACTCCTGCCTGTGTGGTGGTCGTGGGCTGCCCTGGGTCTCCCATCAGAGAAGTGGTTGTTCCCATTCAGTCTATGTTTCTCCATGCTCTTTTCCCCTCATCCCCTCAAGTTCAGGGCTCCCTTGTCTCTAACCATTTGCTAGTGTCTTGGGATTTCTTTATACCTCATCTGCTTAGAAACATCTCTGAGCATGCTGTTTCCTTCTGGGAGCCCAACAATCTCACTGGGTGTTCTGAGGATTAAATGACAGTATTGGCAATCATCATCAAGCACAGGGCAGCTGCCTAGGGAGTGCACCTTTGGTCGCCACTACCTAAAGGAGTGGCTCTCTTCTTATTTTTCCTTATCAGTTGTTATCTAACCTGCACTTGAGGTGGTCTGGTAAGAGGGTGTCACATTCCTGGAAAGACCTTGTTCCACCTAGAATGGTTGTAGCAGGAATGACTAGGGCTGTGCTGTTTGTGGCTGTCACAGTACAAAGAAACTTCGATTCTTTCAGGTGGCTGAGTCGATTTTCCAAGTCTTCACCCTTAGGCCTATTATTAAAAACTCAGTAGGTGGACACAAGGGGGTTTAAAAACAACCAAAACTCCTGCAATGAATTCCCAAAGTAGAAAAATGTGTCTTTAAGCAATAACAATCATATTGGCCTACATCTGCAGTTTTAAATATTTAATTTAGCTTAAGAGTGATTTGTCCAGGGGGCTGTAGAGATGGCTCAGCATTTAGGAGCACTGGCTGCTTTTGGAGAGGGCCCAGGTTTCGCACTCATGTGGCAGCTAACAACTGTCTTTAACTCCAGTTTCAGGGGATCTGACACCCTCTTCTGACCTCCTCAACCATTGCACAGCATGGTGCACTTAAACATGTGCAAGCAATACACTCATTCACATAAAATAAAGGTAATAAATAAAATAAAAAAGAGCACTACCTGCTCTTGCAGAGGATCCAGGTTTGATTCCCACAATTCACATGGCAGCTAACAACCGTCTGTAACTCCAGTTCCAGGGGATACAATGCCCTATTCTCGCCTCCTCAGGCATTGCACAACATGGGTACTCTTACGTACATGCAGGCAGTATACTCATATACATAAAATAAAATAAAATAAAAAGAATAAATAAAATATTTTAAAAAAGAATAATTTGCTCCAGATTGAATTAAGTAAGTTTGAGGAATCCCATTATTCATTTGTGTGTCTTTCTGGGGATATTATTACTGTCAGTGAACTGTCATGAGTATTTTCTCAGTTCATTTATTAAATTTTTAGTGTCCTATTTGAGCACTCTCTCCTAAAGTGACAGCATTCAGTGTCCACCTTCAACTCTTTCCTGTTGGTGTCTCTCAAAACAAGGAACACCTGCCATCTTCCTGGTGTAGTATATGCCCACTGATCGCGTTATTAAGATCAGATGAGGTGGTGCACACTGTTATGCCCAGTATTTGGGAGGCAGAGGGATACAGATCTCTGTGACTTTGAGGCTAGTCTGGTCTTCATAACGAGTTTCAGGCCAGTCGGGGCTACACAGTGAGACCCTCTCTCAAAGAGACCTGTCCTTTGTTAGCTTTCAGGTTTTATTTGGAGATTGTCCCACTTTTATTTAGTTGGTTCTTATTCATTCATATTAAACATGTCAGAAGATTCTTTAAATTTGTCTTTCTTCTCCCATCTCTTTCTCCACTCCTTTTAGGAATATATTATTTTTTCATCTCTTTAAACATTTTAATTTATTTTAAGGTAAAATTTGCATAGAGTCAAATGTAGAAGTCACTAGTATGCATGCTGATTTTTGCTTAAGAATGTACCTCTGTAAACTACTATCCAGATTAATACTATTTGTTCCCCCAGAAAGTTCTGTCTTGCTTATTTTCTATTCATTCCCCTCTCAAGGGCATGAATTGTGATAGGTTAGTGTTACTTGTACTGGAATTATATAATATGTGTTGTTTTACATTTATCTTCTTTTGTGTTGCATAATTATTCCATATACTTAGTTCTTGCTAGATACTTTTGCATGGTAATAAATATACCATATTGTGTTGATCCATTCTTTTTAAAATATATTTTATTGAATTTTTATATATTTCATATACAACATCTTCATCTTCTTCATATCCTCCCTTCCTCATTGGCACCTTCTCATAGCCCCCTCACCACTGGATTTCATGTATTCTGTCATTTATGTTAAGGTCTATCAAGTCATGTTAGTGTCTCTTGATGTCCCTCAGCACAAGTTCATCCAATGGAATCTAGTCAGCCTATATCTACTAGAGTCATTCCCTTAAAGAAGATCAGCTCTTCCTCACCCAGTAGCAATCATCTGTGCAATAGTTCTTCAGCTAAGATTGGAGCCTGCTCCCCATTTCCACAGTTCTGTGCTAGGTTTTTGTCTGTTTGAGTTGGCATGGGTCTTGTGCATGCTGCCACTATTCCTGTGAGTTCATATGAGCAAGGTCCCGGAAGCCTGTCTCTATTTCCATATGGTAATGCACCTTCTCCCTTGGCTTTTACAATCTTTCGGCGCCCTCTTCTGCAATGTTCCCCAAGCCCTGGGTTCATTGTCCTCTGTTGCATGAGGGAGCGTTAGTATTCTCTCTACCTCTTGTTTCACTATGCTTCATGAGTCTTAGGTATACAGTTTTCATTATAGATGTGTCACTTAGGATTGGGCATTTCATAGTCACTTAATCTCTGTGTGACCAGTTGTGGAACTATGTAATAGTCTCTGTCTGTGGCAGAAGAAGCTTCTTTGGTGAGTGGTGACTGGCTTAGTTGTCTGTAAGTATAAGGATCCATATTTAGCACATAGTAAGAAATTACATTTGTCCAGGGATGTGACAGCCTTGCGGTTTTTTCCCCAAGATCTATGAACTCTCCAGCCATGTGTATTTGGCCATGTTTACAGTACCACATATGAGTTCCCTCCCAGTGAGTGGGCTTTAGGTCTAATTAGGTAGCTATTGATTACCACAAGATAAAAGTGACACTACTGCCCCAATATAGTTTGCTGTGCCAGTCATTGTGGTTATTAGGCCTTAAAAGCTCCCTTAGCTGCTTGTATAGTATTCTATAAAACTTTGAGAACTACCCTTCAAGGAGGTGGCTTCTGGGTCAGTTCTAGCTACATTGCTCCAAGGCAAAGTATGTCTTATCTCCAGCAATGGAGTCTTACAATCAAATTCTAGGAGGCAATCAAAGGCTATGGCAATAGCCTGTGTAATTTTGAGAGTCTCTTGGATTCTGGCCAATACCTCAAAGGGGGTTTCTCCTGTCTGGCACTGTTTCTTTGTTGATCCATTCTCATGTTGATGGATCTTTTGGGTTGTTTCAATTGGGGATTTTTGTGACATTCTTGTTTGTCATCTGTGAGCATAAGTACTCATTTCTCATGAATATACTGCACTCGTAGAAGTGAAAATGTTATCATTCATTGTTTTCAACCAGTAGGCTTTTCTATGTGTAAAGAAAGTTGTAGCCATCTATAAGGGGGAGCTGTCATTCTTGTGCCTCTGACCTCTTGTGTGCCACATAGGCTGATAGAATGAATCACCCTGAATGTTGGTGATTTCTTGTAGCTGTACTCCCTGAGTCTGACTGGTATGGAAACTTGAAACACAGAACTTGAGTCTCTTGGGGCTGATTTTATTGGTGGGGCTAGAAATTATCAAAGACTAATTCTTCCATTATTAAAACATGCAAATAGAGAGCATGCATCTAACCTTTGTTGGACTCATTTCTTTTTTTTTTTAATTTTTTATTTCTGTATGTGTATGAATGTACTGTCTGCATGTAGGTTTGTGTACCCGTGTCGTGCAGTGCCGCGTAGGTCAGAAGAGGGTGTCAGATTCTCCTGGAACTGGAGTTCTCCTGGAATTGGAGTTTCAGACGGTTCTCGGCCGCCATGTGGGTGCTGGGGATCGAACCTGGATCCTCTGTAAGAGCGGTTGGTGCTCTTAACTGCTAGGCCATCTGTCCAGCCCCTGTTGGACTCATTTCATGAGGGAACTAGTGGAATAACGAAAATAATTTAGCAAGGATATGGGGGACCGATTAAAAAGTCAGGAGAAGCCAGGCATGGTAGTACCTTCCTTTAATCCCAGTGGTCATGAGACAGAGACAGATGGGCCTCTATGAGATAGTGGCAGCCTGGTTTATATAGCCAGTTCCAGGCCAGCTGGGGCTACAGGGAGACTCTGTCTCAGAAATAAAACAAAGAGTCCGTGGAAACAGGAAAGTTCAAATGAGATTGTAATGTTAGATTCAAAACTGGTTCATGTCTTCCAGAACAACAAAATCCTAACCTTTGGAGTTATCATCTCTACCAGAAAAGAGAAGGGAAAAAAAAGCCATATACCTTGCTATTTTTCTATGGGTTATTCCCTGACTTTTGTAGGGTGGTAAAATGTCCTAATAACATGTTAGTCAAATATATATTTCTAGAGAGGTAGATGACCTTTCTGGGGTGTTTCCTAAGAAAATACATTAATATAACGTTAAAAGGTTACATGATCATCTTTTTTTTTTCCCCTAAATTCCGGGCTTGAAATTTCTTTTTCTTAAATAGACCATAATTTGGTGTCCAGTATTAAGAAAAACTGGGGTAAATCCTCAAAGTCATTTAATAAGAAGCAATGTATGCCCTTCTGGAACCTCAGATTGCCACATAAAACAGAAGACAGTTGCCTATTGTGAGCAAATGTGGGCTCTTTCTTTGGATTTAATTACCAGTGTTTTCCTTTTAAAACCATACTCTGAGATGCAGACAACAGTGTGTTATATTGATAAAAAAGATTAGTAAACAGTCCTTTTCTGGGTTCTCCTGACATGGACTTACAGATAGCATATGGTAAAGTACAGCAGGACCCAGGCCCTGTGACATTTTGTAAATCACAATAGAAAGCAGGAAGCTGTGGTAGGGGTTAAAAGAATATGGTTGTTGCTCTCTAAACTTATCTGATACTGTCTGTGAGGAAGTGAGCTGTTTTCTCGCCCGTTTCTGTATGTGTTTGGTAGAAGTTCACTTTACACACTGCCCAGCTCCATTGTTGAAGGCTGAAGTGTGTTTATAGTTTGCATTATATGTCTGCTAAGTAAGAATTTTTCAGCTCACTTCTCTTAACTGTTGGGTGTTTTAGGTCTGTCTTTTGCCTATTCAGAGCCATCCTTTTTGTATCTGTGCAAGGTATTTGGCAAATACAGTTAATAAGTGGGTCAAAAGCTTGTGTTCTACATACTTGCATCACTTGGAGACAAAGCTCAGAGTCGCATTGCTGCTCTTAATTTATAGAAGAAAGAGGAATCTATTTCAACAAATGACATAGAGATTTCTTTTTTTTTTTTTGTGGTCTTTTTGAGATAGGGTTTCCCTGCAGCCCCAGCTGTCCTGGAAGTCACTCTGTAGACCAGGCTGGCCTTGAACTCACAAAGATCCGCCTGCCTCTGCCTCCCAAGTGCTAGGATTAAAGGCGTGTGCCACCACGCCCGGCTTAAAGTAGAGATTTCTACGTTGCCGTTCTGTATTCAGGATCATGGCTTAGATTTCTTTTTACAAAATATCACTTATTCTTTTGACCCAAAGACTGTTTATTAAATTTTGTGAATTATACCAATTATTATTTTCAAGATCCTTTTCAAAAGGTAGCAGGAAATTTTGCCTGTGTTTTATGATATGCACAGCTTCTTCTTTCTTTGTATTTTCATTACTAAGGATGGAATCCAGTTTCACAGTTGCCAGGCAAGCATTCTACCACTGAACTATAACCCCAGCCTTGCAAAGTCTCTTTTTGGCTCATATTTAATGGTGAAGTGCGTGGGTATAAGGGGACTGCTGTCCTCGGGGAGTACATATTTGCTGGGTATCTTCTATGTGGTAGGCACCAAAGGATATAAGCATAATGGAGATGCATTGAACAGTGTGTCATATTGTCATAAATATAAATTCTCCCAGAGAAAAATGAATAGTGCCTGTGACCTGGCCTTGGAGCGCACATGTTAGACATTGTTCTGCAAAGATGATTGACAAAGATGTTTTTGCTTCAAATGCCACTTGAGAAGTTTCTGAGTTGATTATCAGGCAACTCTTTAAACATGCTAAATGAACCCATTTTGGGCCCTGATTGCTAGGTTACCTCATGGAATTATAATAGTGGCATTCTAATCAGGGGTTACTGGCTGCTTGACATTGTGTGTATAATCTGAGTACAATGATCAGAATTTATTGAGTACCTATTGCCTGCCAGGCAGGGAAGAGGCCAAGGCCTTTGTGTGCATTGTCTCAGGAAATTGTTCTGCCTTCCTAGGACATAGGTACTATTTTGCTAAAACCACTCTTCAGAAGAGGCGACAGAGGTGTGTCAACATTAAGGGAGTTATGCACAGATGGAGGAGTTAGTGAGGATCAGAGAGAACCCAGAGAGGCTCCAATCAGGCAGCATTTTCTGGGTGTCTCAATTGTCCTGAGGGCATTATGCTCCATGCTGTTACTGCCCTGGTGCATTCTGCCTCCTCAAGGAGTCTTACCCAGTAGATCAAGGTTATTGACTCCCAGAGAAGGCTATTCAGAAGTTGGATACTTGCCTCTGAAAAGGCAGCCTTTTCCTACGTTGGTGGGTTTGCGCTGTTTATTTTTTTCCTACAAATTCCAAAAGTAAGGCCATTAGGGAAAATACTTCATTTTTGTGAATTTGTCATCAAGTTTGTCATTTTGCAGAGCTCAGGATATGCCCTCCAGGAGGACTGTGCCTTTTATTTCCCATCTATGGTGCCCTTGGTTGACAGCAAACATTTCCTCTCAAATTATCTTTTCAGCATTAAACACATTGTATTTTCAGAAAACGTCCTAAAACTAAGAAGTAGAAGTGTTGGAGAAACATTTCTCACAATGGTGTCTAAGTAGGGACTGGAGTAATTAAGAGTAAGTGTGTGGCCTGTGAGGGCCCACATCATTTGGCGGATTCTTTGGGTTTTGTAACTGTTACAGTACAGGAAATGGGGGGGGGCATCTTGTGACTCAGGGAGAGCTGTGACCTCAGTGAATTGTAGTCCTCTGACTGAGTTGATTGTGGTGATTATGTATAATGGAATCTTATTTTCTTAATGACAAGATTATCAAATGCTAGCTTAGAAAGGGACTTTGAGATCATGTGTTTTAACTCTCGGCTCTCTAGCAGATCACACTCCATCTAGGTTGTTGCTTTGATCACATTATTCAGACTTATGAAGTGCAGGGTTCCTACTGAGGACTCGAGCCACTGGATGTCTAACTTGGCTGATAGCCTGTGAGCTGGAGCTGTGATCCCCAGCCGTGAGTCATGGCTCCATATTCCTCCATGGTGGGCTGCTGCTGGAGCAGATTGGAGGATGGAGGCCTTCTGGATGTTCAGCAGCAGTCTCAGCCTTCTCTGACTGGCTGGATTCCCCTCCCCACAGCTGCCTCCCCCGAGGTCCCAGGTTGTGCACGGCAGTGGCTTTGCCTCTGTGTTGGACTTACACTGGGGATGGGGAACATTTCTGTCATTTGTAGTTTCTAGCCTTGGGAAGATTCTGATTCTCAAGAATGGACTACACTCCATCAAGGTGATGGCCAGCTGTGGTCTTGATGCCACACGTGGTCCTGGGCACCCAGGCCTTGATGTTGGCCCTTTCTCATTCCCAGGCACCAAGATGTTTTTCATCATTTTTTACTACTCTTTACAGCTGCAGTGTACCTTCACCTGTGCATTACAGAAAATTAAAATCACCCAATTGAACCTCTAGAGATAAAATCACAGCCTGAGAAGTTAAAAAATTGGGGGAGAAGTAGGGGAAGGAGTCAGGATATAAGATGGAGAACATTTTTTGCAGTTCATGCCAGGCATGGTGGTTCATATCCGTAATTTCAGTAGTCATGAGGTGGAGGCAGGAGGACCAGGAGCTCAGGGTCACCCTTCGCTGGATAGTGAGGTCAAGTTCAAGGCCCCCTGGGCTACAGGATATCTGTCTTGAAACAAAAGAGTTCAGATGATTCTGTTGCTTAATAAAGTTTGGGCATTCATCTTATACCATGGCACTGATACAGCAGCACTTTCATTTACATCTAATATGTTTTCTTAAAAATATGGAGTAGTGGGGCTGGAGAGATGGCCTAGCGGTTAAGAGCGCTGACTGCTCTTGCAGAGGACCCGGGTTCGATTCCCAGCACCCACATGGCGGCTGAGAACTGTCTTTAACTCCAGTTCCAGGGGAATCCAACGCCCTCTTCTGACCACAGCATTGCACGACACGGGTGCACAAACCTACATGCAGACAGTACATTCATACACATAAAAAATTTAAAAAAAGTAAAAATGAATAAATTAAAAAATATGGAGTAGTAATCAGTGATTTAGATTTGAAAATATAATGCTATTTGTAAAGTACCCACATTATATATTATATAGACATACTATATATTATAAAGTAGCTTTATTAGTGAATAGCATCATCATACTGGATGCTGTAAAAGAAAAAGTCTACATAAAGATCATAGTGATATGTAAACGGTACTCATTTCAAATTCAGTAAAGTGAGTACAACCAAACAGCAGAATCTCTGGTCCAAATAATGAATTCTCTTCTCTATGGGTAGTGAGTGAGGTAAGCAGAATGTCTGGGAATGGTCCTCAAGATGACACACGAAATCTCCACAACTGTGAATGTGACAAATTGTCACTCTAGTGATTGTGTTTCATTGTATGGCATAGCTGACTTTAAAAGGGAGGTCATCCAGCTGGACCTAATTGATTACATGAGCCCTTAAGAGCAAAAAGCATTTTTTTTGCAGAGTGCCATAGTGACACATGTGGGACAATAACATAAAGTCCAATATTTGTGTCCTCAAATTTCAGAAGAATAAATTATGGGAAGAGTAATTCAAATAAATAATGATCCCAAACTCCCCAAGTTTGGCAAAAGGCATAAAGTTTTAGAATCAAGAACTATAAAATCTAAACAGGTTCAACTCAAAGAAATTTTTGTCAGGCATTTCACAATCAAACTTGTAAAAATCAATGACAAGGAAAAAGCAGCAAATGAAAAGTAACATATTAACTGTAAGAAAAGTGATAGGGCCTTTGCCTGATAAACCAGAGTTCATGGGCCTGCGGAGATGGCTCAGTAGGCAAAGTGCTTGCTGTGCAAGCATGAGGTCTTGAGTTTAGATTTCCAGTACTCTTCTAAGAGCCGGGATTGACAGCATGCATTGCTAACCCAAGTGCTGGTTGGTGTAGGGTATGACGGGCAGATCCAGGAGCCTTGCTTGTTGGCCAGTCTAGCCAAAATGTAGATCTCCGGGATCTCAGTGAGAAACCTGTCTTCAAAAATAATGTGGAGCTGGGCCGGGCATGGTGTCGCACGCCTTTAATCCTAGCACTTGGCAGGCAGAGGCAGGCGGATCTTTGTGAGTTCAAGGCCAGCCTGGTGTACAGAGTGAGTTCCAGGACAGCTGGGGCTACAGGGAGACCCTGTCTCAAAAAGACCAAAAAAAAAAATAATAATGTGGAGAAAGACATTCAGTGCCACCCTCTGTCTTTTACATATGTACAGGTTGGTGTGAACATGCATGTACACACACACACACAAAGAAAGAAAAGAAAGAAAGAAAGAAAGAAAGAAAGAAAGAAAGAAAGAAAGAAAGAAAGGAAAGAAAGAAAAATATCCATAGATCTCAAAATGAAGTATCCAGTATTTTAAGTGCTCAGAGCAAAGAATGGTCAACTTCAATTTCTACATGTGGTGAAAACGCCCTTTAAGGATGAAAAGTCAGGCGTGGTGCCTCACACCTGTAATTCTAGCACTTGGGAAGTTGAGGCAAGAGGATTACCATGAGTTTGAGGTCAGCCTGAGCTGTAGACAGTACCAGAGCAGCCTGGGCTGTAGAGTATGATCCTGTCTCAAAAATCAAAAACAAACAAAAGGAATGAAAATAAAATATTCTCAAATGCAGAAAAATCAAGAAAACTTATCAATCAGTAGCATACCTATTCTTAAATAATAGCCAGAGAAAATTCTCTCAGCATAAAGGAAATGGTCACAGTAGGTTTGGAACTTCAGGAAGGAAACAGTGCATAGGCGAAAATAGGAGTACATACAATAGGCTATTTTCCTGTGGCTTTTTAAGACTCATGCTTGAAGGTTCAGGCAAAAATGACAGTGTCAGTCAGTGTGTTGTTCAGAACACAGAGGAATATAGGGAAATTCTAGCTGGGTACAGTGAGATACACCTGTAATTCTAGGTACTTGGGTTGCTAAAACTGGAGGACCATGAGTTTGAACCCAAGTTAGGTGTCAAAACAATTATGTATTAGAAGTGGGAAAGGAGCTGGTGATAAAGTCCAGTATGCACAAGGCTGTGGGTTGGTTCAGTTGTCAGCACCACTAACATGGGATTGCATAGAAGAACCCAAATGGAAGATAGAAGTAAGAAGTAAGGATTTCTAAAGCCAGTTGTATGGATCAGTCCTGTATTCCTAACACTTGAGAGGCCAAGGCAGGAAGATTAGCATGAGTTTGAGGACAACATAGGATTGTAGGCCAGCCAGGGTTATGAAGCGAGACTCTTATCTAAATAAACAAGAAGTCAGGTTTTGGTTTGCTTTGTTTGGACAGGATCTCACTTTGTAGCATAGGGTAGCCTCAGATATGTGGCAATCCTTCTGCCTTAGCCTCCAAAATTCTAGGATTCCAGGCAGGGGCAAGCAAGCCTAGCTGAAAGGACAGTTTGTCTCTACATTTCACTTGAAAGGAGAAACTGTTGAAGGCAGTAGTGTGCAGTGTTACATGTGTAATAACTAAAAACAAATAAAGCTGTACAAAGAGATATGATTAAAAAGACTGTCGAAAATGAAAATAGAATTCTAAAAACTGTACAAGTAACCCATAGAAAGACAAGATAAAGAAACAAGAATAGCCGGGCATGGTGGCACACGCCTTTAATCCTAGCACTTGGGAGGCAGAGGCAGGCGGATCTTTGTGAGTTCAAGGCCAGCCTGGTCTACAGTGAGTTCCAGGACAGCTGGGGCTACAGGGAGACCCTGTATCAAAAAGACAAAAANTGATATAGTTAATGTGCAAATTAGAAAAGCAAAGCATTCAATACTTTTACCAATAATAATAGCAAAGGAAAATAAATGGAAATGTGTCCTGTAGAATTATATAAAAATTTATGAGTGTCCTGAGTTCTGTGTATGAGGACAGAAGAAAGGAAAGTCTTCTACTTTCTGCTTTGCCTCAGTTTCTGTTTTCTGAAAATGGAAGCAGGTTCCTGCAATCAGTTAAAGAAGGAAAAAGATGGAGAGACGCTAACTAAAAAAAAAAAAAAAAAAAAAAAAGAGACAGGGATAACAAATTAAAAAAAAAGATTCAACTATTTGTTTGCCACATGAAACTCAATTCAATTTAAGCGCATAGGTACATTAAAAGTGCAAAAAGATATGCCATGCACACTTTAATTGACAAAAAACCAGGAGCAGTTGTATATAATACCACATAAAGTAGATTGAAGTTGCCAGGGACAAAGAGACACATTAGGGCACAATGATGAAAAGTTGGTTCCCACAAGAAGGTCCAGTAGTCCCACACATGTGTATGCATCGAAAAATAGAGTTTCGGGTTCAGTGGAAGGGGGAAGGAGACATGAGAAGATAACAGGGAGGACATGATCAAAGCATGAGCATGCAAGTGCACACACGCAGTGAATTTCGAAGGAATAAATTTAAAGAATGCAACTTCAGAATGCAGAGGATCTTGAGCTGTCGTACTTTAAGTTAATTTTTTACAATGATGCAAATGAGATAGGGTTCAGATGAAATAGTATTTCACATGTTGAATTTTGATCTCTTCCTTGTTGACATGCAGAAGAACACCATCATGAGGTTGGGCAGTGCCAGTGAGCCACAGCTCCTCAGCCCCATGGTCACAAGGGAAAACAATAGCTACTGTACGGTACACTGTGTTACTGGGCAATGATGCTTTTGTAAGTGAAGTAGATTAAATGCATTTTTGACTTATGATAATTTCAGTTTATGAGGTATTTATTAGGAAATGAGTCAGGGATCAAAATTGGAACTAAATGAGAGACAGATAAATCTGCAGTTAATTTGGGAACTTTAGCATTGCTTTTTTTCAGCACTTGACAGAACCACTATGTAGAAAACCAGTAAAGATCCAAAGCACTAAACAACATGATCAACCAAAAGGTTCTAATTGACGTTTATAACCTACTCCACCCATAAGTAATATAGAACACGTTCTTTATAAATAGCCTTGAAACATGCAGCAATTTAGACCATAACCTGGGGCATAAAGAACTAACCTCAATCTATTTAAAGGACTCAAAATCATAGAGTATGTTCTCTGGCCATAATGTAATCAAACTGGAAGCCAGTAACAGAAAGAGAACAGGAAACTCTCCAAACACTTAGAAATGAAATGACACACTTCCAGATAATTTGTGCTTCAGCCTGGGGTGGCTACTTAGAATAGTGTTTGGTCCACGTTAATCAGTTAACAAACTTATAGCCACTGATCAAATATTAAGCCACTCAGAAATACTGGAGGAGTTCTTGATGTTTGTCAGTTGGGCACTCTTAGATGCTGCAATGGAGTTATGAATATCAAGTTTATTTGGAGGCCTGGAGGGTACACCCTTAAATGGTAAAAGGGTAGAGGAATGAGATGAGCAGAGTTGTGATGTCCATCAGACCCAGACTGCCTACCGAGGAGCTCCTGAGCAAAAATCGCCTTGAAGAAAAGGGGAGATGTTGGTCAATGGATACAAAATAAATTCTAGAGAGCTAATGTACGGCTTGGTGACTCTAATGCTGCATTGTATAGTACTTGAAATTTGCTTGGATAGATCTAAGTTGTTTTTACTATAGGAGGTTATAGATATGTTAATTAGCTTGATGCTGATAAACATTTCATAATGTGTATATACATCGAATCATCAGTCACATTGTACATCCTTCTATAAATAGTTTCCATTTGTCAACCACATGTCAATAAAACTGGATAAAGACTAGGCAGAAATGGTCCAGTCTTAGTACCACCCTCCCCGATTAGTGAATAGTGGTGGAGGGGCGGCTAGAGAAGAGCCATAGCTAAAAAGAAAGCTGAAAACCATGCCGAAGGTTCATTTTCCCTACAGGGCACGTAGGCAGTATGGCACTAGGGCTACCCAGCAGACTTTTGGTTTTACTGTAGTTTCTTAAGTCACAGGGGATTTGAAGTAACGAGCCTAGGAGTAAAGGTCATCTTTGTGTCATCAAGAAAGATGAGATGTGTTCTGGGAGCATGCAGCTGAAGATGTGACTGTCTCTCTAGGGCACTAAAGACAGAGCCCATCTTTTACCCTGGGCTGCCTGTTTTTCTTTTCAGGAAGGAATGGGCATTTCTTTTCCTATGGGACCACTAGGTTTTCTCTAGAGATAAGAGGGAGGGAGGGAGGGAGAGAGAGAGGGAGGAGAGGTATTTCTAAGAGTCTGAATACAGAAAACAAATGAGCTTGCCTGAGTTTGTAGGCCAAGAAGTTGTTGAAGCCAAACCACATCCTGCTCTAGGGTTTAGGAGGCAGGTGGTCCCAGATGGAGGTGCAGAGCCCAGACAACTGTGTGAACCCCACTCTCCTCCAGCTCCAGGCCTGTGCTCAATATGTGGGGGCACTCTTGTCACTATGTCCTTTTAACACTGAGCTTCTCTTCTATGGAGGCTGTCTGAATCAGTGGTCACCAGTACAGGCTGTGGTGCTGGTCTGAACCCAGGTGTGGCTGCATCCTCAGGTGGTCCTGCTGCAGCTCTCAGAGAATACTTTTCTGGCTGTAAAACAAGTCTATGGTCAGGGTCTGAGATGGCAAACCCAGGTTGCTGATATCAGCACAGTGGGGGCCTGCTGAAACCCAAAAGGGGTTGTTTTTACATAGTATAGAAGAAATAAATTAAAAATGAAATTTGATAATTACTAGATGTAATTATTGTAATAGTCCTGACTATACTAGACTATAATTGGGATTGACCAAGTGTTAAATGCGAGCATATTGTTAGGTGGGCTGTGTGTGTTTGGATGGTATTTCATTGTCTGTGGTGTCATGAGATATACTTTCTGACTAGATAAATTTCATAGGAAAGAAATGATATCCTAAATCAACATGGACAGATGATGGCAAAAGCTACGTTACTGTTGTTTAAAACCATAACCATTATCAAGCTATAGCTGCTAGACTTACAGTCGTGCTGATAGTGTTGGGACTTTGATGGGCACACTGGGAAAGGAATAGGCTTATTACTGCCGCTCTGCAATTGCTGTCGAATAGCCTGGCTCACATTCACAATTCAATCTTTAACAGTTTCCTTCAGCTGCCAAGTCATGAGTGTACACCCAAATTTTTTTCTCACCAATATTTTCTGTTGTTATTTAAAATTTTCGGCAGTACCAGGGCCGGATCCCTGAGCCTGCCACATGGTAGATAAGTGCTAAACAACTTTGCTCCACCTCCAGTCCCTCCTCCTCCATCTTGAAATTACAACAATTACCAGTTTCCCTGTAAGAAAAACATTGGCATGTATAAAATCAGTTTGGGCTTCTATGTGTTACATGGGTGGTTACATGAGGCTCTCGTGGCAGGTAGTGTGAATTCTTGAGAAAAATTTATGGAGGGACATCAGATTCAGGTGGCTTCAAATGTGACGGAATCATTTTCTGCACTATTGATGTTTCTTCCAGGGACTGCTCTGTTATTCAGTTCAGAATGTCACATGACAGCCGATCTCTTTGGTGCATATAATCCAGGCAATTATAGTGTGCGCTTCTGCTGTCAGTGGTAGTTAAAAATCCATATAACTCACTCCTTTTTTAGACTCTGAGTTTTTTTTTTATTCACTTTAACTCATCTTTTTATTTTAAAACTGGAATTTGAATGGGTTCCATTAAGAGATATTTTGAAGGTGACAGGCAAGTCTAGGGTACCGCCAACTTAAAGATGAACACAATCCCCAGGCCTCAAGCTAGATAGGAAATCCAATTTCAGGCTGTTTGCAAGGCAGAGGTACAGCCTGTTTATAGACAGCCCTTGTATCAATGTTATTATGGTTGACAAGCCACAGTTCTCCAGTAGGGCATGGTGCATTATCTTGCTATCTACATGGCAACCTTGATTTCAGTTCAATCTGTGGTGCACATTATACGGGTGCACAGCCTAATTAAGGCCATGGATTCAACATTGGTAGAGTCACCCCCCATTTTAGTCTCATTACAGACAAACTTAGGCCTGCCTTCGTTTATTATACTGAAAGCCAAATGAGGATTCACTTTACCCAAAACTGTGTTTTTTGTTCCCTTTTAGTTGAAGTTCACAAGGGAGTATGAAAGCATAAACATAGAACACCCATTCTTCCTTTAACAAAACTTGATGTGTGGCACATACTTGGAGTCCTGGACTGCATTGTCACCGATGCTTCTCTTGGACCTGTAACCTCTTACTTGTCTGCCCTCACAACAGAGATTGGAGGTGATTCATGGTTCATCCCATCACTGCCCACAGTGGCTAGAATGCTCTTGCCGTCATAGAACAAGAATGTTAAATATTCATTTTGTTTAATTGAATTTAATATATAGTCCTTAAGACTAATCTGAAGTTTTGGGGTTATTAAATGGACCACTTTTTTTTAGAGAATTAAAAAAAAATTTATTTATTTATTTATTTAATTTATTTATTTATATGAATGTACTGTCTGCATGTAGGTTTGCGCACCCGTGTCATGCAAAGCTGTGGAGGTCAGAAGAGGGTCTCGGATTCCCCTGGAACTGGAGTTCTCCCGGAATTGGAGTTACAGATGGTTCTCAGCCGCCACGTGGGTGCTAGAGATTGAATCCGGGTCCTTTGCAAGAGCAGTCGGTGCTCTTAACCGCTAGGCCATCTCTCCAGCCCCTCCACTTTTTTTTTTATGTGTATGAGTGTACTGTCTGCATGTAGGTAGGTGCACCCATGTTGTGCAGTGCCACAGAGGTCAGAAGAGGGTGTCAGATTCCCCTGGAACTGGAGTTAAAGACGGTTCTTAGCCACCATGTGGGTGCTGGGAATCGAACCCAGGTTCTCTGCAAGAGCAGTTGGCACTCTTAACCACTGAGCCATCTCTCCAGCCCCTAAATGGTCCACTTTTTAAATAGCATATAATTTATTTGCTATTGCCTAAGCTAGTGAATCATTTAAGTATAACGGAAACTTCTTTCCTCAAGGTAGATCTTCTCAAGCTGCTGTGGTTTTCGTTTCCACCTGATTACTGATTATCATAAATGAGGACTATGGGAAAGAGGACTGCTTTCTGGCTACTTGGTATTTTGTAGTTTCAGTCTGGACCTGATTCTTGCTGGCTACCCCAGGATCTGCCTTATTGTGCATTTTTAATGTTCTTTTTTTGAATCTTTCATTTTTCTTTTTAAGAATTTTATACGTGAGTATTGTCTTTGCATCATTTCCATCCCTCTGAGTCCCCTACTGGCTCCTCCTATGTCTCCTAACTCCAGCTCCCTCCCTCTCACTTTCTTGTCTGCACAGAGTCCCTTTAGTGGCCCTTGTGTACGTGTGTTTAGGGATGCTCACTTAGGATTAAATAATCTCTTAGGGAACTAGTCCCTGGAGAAAACTGATTCTTCCTTCCACATTTTTAACTTTCAACTTGTATGAAGATTGACAGAGATGGTCAGCTACCAGTTTAAAGAAGAATGAATGAATTTGCATATAATATTTTCTGTATTACTGATTTATTATAAACATGTACATTTAAAATATTTTTTTTATTAATTTTATTTATTTCTGTATGTGTATGAATGTACTGTCTGCATGCAAGTCTGTGCACCCGTGTCATGCAACGCTGCGGAGGTCAGAAGAGGGTGTCGGATTCCCCTGGAACTGGAGTTCTCCTGGAATTGGAGTTTCAGACGGCTCTCGGCCGCCATGTGGGTGCTGGGGATCGAACCCGGGTCCTCTGCAAGAGCGGTCGGCGCTCTTGACCGCTAGGCCATCTCTCCAGCCCATAAACATGTACATTTAAAAATAAGTTCGTGCTCTTTGAAATGTTAATTTTTTTTAATTTCAACTTCTTTCACTTCTTTGACACTGAAATTTAAAGGTCTATTAGAACAATGTGCATTTTCTAGAAAAACTTCTGATGTTTTGCCAAAAGGGCAGGGTTGTGTTTTTTTGTTTTTTTTTTGTAAACTGTTGAACAAGATCCAAGTACTGTTTGCATATTTCGGCCTACCGTGGACACATACACACACCTTAATTTTATAATATGAAATGTTATTGGACTTCTGAAATATACAAGAGTATGAGAATATAACCCACATATTTTTTTTTGGTCTTTTCAAGACAGGGTCTCCCTATAGCCCCAGCTGGCCTGGAACTTGCTCTGTAGACCAGGCTGGCCTTGAACCCACAAAAGTCCACCTGCCTCTGCCTCCCAAGTACTAGGATTAAAGGTGTGTACCACCATGCTCGGCTAAGAATATAACTCACATCTAACCATTCACATTAACCACACAGTTTTATGAAATGTTATCATTTTGACATTTGAATATTTATTTATTTATTTATTTATTTATTTATTTATTTATTTTTGAGGTGGGGTCTCCCCAGCTGGCTTGGAACTTGCTGTGTAGACCCAGGCTGGCATTGAACTCACAGAGATCTACCTGCCTCTGGCTCCTGAGTGTTGGGATTAAAAGTGTGTGCTACCACACCCTGTGACATCTGAGCCTTTTAAATATTTTTTTTAATTTTATTTATTTATTATGTGTATGAATGTACTGTCTGCATGTAGGTTGGTACACCTGTGATGTGCAATGCTGCGGAGGTCAGAAAAGGGCATTGGATTCCCCTGGAACTGGAGTTAAAGATGGTTCTTAGCCGCCATGTGGGTGCTGGGGATTGAACCCGGGTCCTCTGCAAGAGCAGTCGGTGCTCTTAACAGCTAGGCCATCTCTCTAGCCCTGACATCTGAGCCTTTTAAAAATAAGTAGACTTATAGTTTCAGTGGGGAGATGTGGAGAGCTGCAAACATGTCCTTTCTATTGTGCTTCTACTGAAATTAACAAAAGAACTGAGTCCACAGAGCAAATGGCCATTTCAAAATCTGGAGAGAGAAAATGAGGTGGGGGCGGAGGGAGGGTAGAGGGGAGGGAGATTGCTTTCTGAGACACAGGGCAGAACCCACCAGATGACATAGGAGAAGAGTAAGCAGGGCTGGAGAGATGTCTTAGTGGTTAAGAGCACTGACTGCTCTAGCAGAGGACCCGGGTTTGATTTCTAGCACCCACATGGCAGCTAAGAACCATCTTTAAGCCGGGCTTGGTGGTGCACGTCTTTAATCCTAGCACTCCGGAGGCAGAGACAGGCAGATCTCTGTGAGTTCAAGGCCAGCCTTGTCTACAGAGCGAGTTCCAGGCCAGCTGGGGCCGTAGGGAGTCCCTGTCTATAAATAAATAAATAAACAAACAAATACATAAATAAATTTACTTAAATAAAAGGAAGAGTAAGCTAGATGATGTTACTTATGGCTGGAAGCTGAATGGGGGCTGAACGGGGGCCAGTTTGTGTGGTGGAGGGGGGTGTAAGCGGCTAGGGAAGGGGGTCTACCCCTTGGCAGACTTTCTTCCAGGAGCGTCACATGGCTATCATAGAGAGGACTGGGGAAGCCAGAGAAAGCTCATGGTGCTAGCTCATGAACCACTGAGAAATCCACTCAGACCATGGTCCCTTAAAGAGCAAGTGGCTGGTTTCTGCAGAGCAAGGACACCGCACAAGGGCTCAGGTGAATTGCCACTGCAGCTGCTTGAAGGGGATTCGCCCAACCTCCACCCCTTCTTCTGGTACCCCATATCACCTAAAAACAGTTTCGCTCTGCAGGGAGAAGAGCCTCAAGCAGAAGATAGGCTGAACACTGGAGGAGAGCCACTGCAGCTGGGGGATGCGGGTGGGGTGCTGCAGCCCTAGAGGAAGAACAAAAACACCTGAGGAAGCTGCACAGGCTCAGCACATGTACCAGATACAGAGACCTAGACTGTTCGAGAAGCACTCTCTTCATCCCACAAATGTCCCAAGGCTTCAGGAACAGCAGCCGTGTAGGTTGGAGTAGGGGGAGTCCCAGGAGGCAAGCTCACTGTGCGACCAGCTAAAGAAAGGGAAGCCCCAGGCAGGGGAGAGGGCTCAGTGCTTTAGAATGCTTGCTGTTCTGCAAAGTGGTGGCGCACGCCTTTAATCCTAGCACTCAGGAGGCAGAGGCAGGCGAATCTTTGTGAGTTCAAGGCTAGCCTGGTGTACAGAGTGAATTCCAGGACAGCTGGGGCTACAGGGAGACCCTGTCTCGAAAAAGACAAAAAAA
>VZQC01007525.1:845996-888767 GCA_009823505.1 Rhizomys pruinosus
ACCGCTCTTACAGAGGACCCGGGTTCAATCCCCAGCACCCACATGGCGGCTGAGAACCGTCTGAAACTCCAATTCCAGGAGAACTCCAGTTCCAGGGGAATCTGACACCCTCTTCTGACCTCCGCGGCATTGCACGACACGGGTGCACAAACTTGCAGGCAGACAGTACATTCATACACATACAGAAAGAAATAAAATTAATTAAAAAAAATTAAAAAAAATACCAAAAAAAAAAAAAAAAGTTAATTATGGCTAGTGAAACATGCAATGAAGAAACATGAGAGGGGAAAGCACAGAGTGGCTGGTGGAGTACGCGGGCTCGTTCAGTTGGCATCACTGGGGAAGAGCTTTTGGGGGAGATGATGCCGGAGCTCACATGTGATGGATGAAGAGGGACCTGCCATTGATAAGAACCAACCAAGGACAGAGCAGCGGGTGCCAAGGTGGTGAGGCATGAACAAGGTTGGTTCTCCCATGATGATGGGAATGCTTTTGAAGGTGTCAGTGCTGTGGGCACAGTGCTGGCAAGAGCAATCTTGCATTCGTGTCATCATCCTGGCTAACCTAGCGGGAGAAGAAGTGGGTGGTTTTTCTCCTGGTTACATAAATCACTTTCTTTAAATGCATGTGTGAATTACTCTTCTCTTCCCCCATTTGTGGGGAGGAGGAAAATGTAGTAGAGTTTCTTCGTAACCACTGCAAGATCTGGCACAGTGAAAAGGAATGTGAATTCGCAGTCATGAGCAGAAATTTCTTTTATTTCCCCTTTCATAATTGTGAAGAAGGTACTTTGGGTCAGATACTCCTTACTTTCTATCACCTACTCCAGGTAGTGGTCATTCCCACATTACAGGTGGGAAAACTTAAGCTTGAGAGACCTCAACTGAGACTGAAAATCTGTTCTGGATCCGCCTAAGAGTCTGTCAGCCTAACTTCCCAGGATTGCAGTATAAGTACTATGTAAAGGACCCCCGCCCCCATGTACCGCAGGCTGTCTTCACCCATGATGTAGCTGAAGCTAGCTTGGAGTTCCTGATCATTGATCTTCCTGCCTCCACCCCCCAAGGCTGGGATTATGGATGTACACAACTATGTCTAGCTAAAGGATTGATATTCTTAAAGATGGAGGCCTTGTTAGAAAAGAAGAACTGAAAACCAAATGTAGTAAGTCAAGTTCTTATCATTAGTCAGCCTTTGTTAATGCACTGACTGCTCAAACTACCTAGGAAAATGGATTTAATAAGAAGTTCATTTTGCTTATTTGTCTAAAAGCTTGGAACTAGGCAAAAATGGATACCTTACATAGTTGGAATGTTCCAATTTCCTCTGCTGGCTTAGGAACATGACTGTTACTATATAATATTAATACTGTTACTATACAATATTAATACATGGCAGTGTTGCCTGACACTTTCCTACCCAGAACATTCTGGAAATCAGTTTTTGTGAATTCAGTATTTGTTAAGTAATTGGTACCAGTCTACTGTTTTATGGAAGGTATTTTTTTTTTTTACCTGCTTTGGTACGTATCATACTTTTCCCTAATTAATGGTTATTCTTTGAGAAGAAACTAGGTATAATATATTATAAATAACAATATTAAGGATACAATTAGAGGGGAGCATTATGTTGGATGAAGAAGGTGATTACTAGCCAGAGATATAGTTCAGTGACAAAGCATTTGCTTAGCCTGTGTGAGGCATTAGATTCCATCTCTACTAGTACAAAAAAGAAAGAAAAGGAAGGAAAGAAGGAAGGAAGGAAGGAAACTTTCTGTAAGCATCCTTCTTTATATACCCAAAACTATTGATATTTAGCAGTCAGATTCATTGAAGAAAATATAACCTTGGTGCAAAGTTTTTCATTGTAATTACTAAATACCTACTGTGTTCCTAAACCAAATATCTGATTGGTTCATGGGATTGTGTGATAGGAGAGGAAAACTAGCTTTATCCCATGCTTCCGTGGACCAGAGAGTGAAGTAACTTGCCCAGGGGAACACAGATTCTAAGTGTTAGATCTGGATTTGAGTCTGTGGGTGGTTCACCTCCAGCCTGTGCTCTCCTGCCCCTGATTGTACCGTGCTACAGCATTGTCTGGGTGGCCTCAGCTATGCTTTTAAAAAAGCCAAAGCAGACAGTAATTAATTAGCATGAGGGGTACCTGAAGCTGTGAGGTTCTGAGAACCTACTGGGAGTTTTGGCTGAGGTCTGTGATAGGGTACTGTGAACTTAAAAAAAAATACAGCCACAGTTCAATTGAAACCACCACTTCCTGTGAATACCTTATGATGTTATTTGAAGAAGAGAAATAAGTATATTAATTTTTTAAAAACTTTCTTCAAGTATATTGATTTTTACAAATGGATGCAATTACTAATTCTCCCTAGTTCCAAGAAGTATTTATCCTGGCATGCCTTGGTTCCACGTAAAGCTCCTTTAATGCTGAAAGATTTTGCAGGTTTTGCTGCCTTGACTGTTGAGGATTTGAATGTGACTGATAGCTTTACACATGCACAGTAATGCAAGTGTTGATGCTGCCAGCACAAGTGGAAAAATGTATCACTTTAATTTAAAAAACAGGCTGTCTCTAGTTTTTGACTCCCTTTACATTTAACCTGACCAGTCACATTTTCTGGGAGGCCAAGAAGGAAGAGAAGAGGATTGGGCCCTGCTGTTTGGCGACAAGATCCCAGGGGGCTGGGGGTATAGCTGAGGGTGGTAGAGCGCTTGTCCAGCATATGAGTGGCCTTGGCTTCCATTCCCAGCACCACGCACACAAATGTTCCCAGAAAACCAAACCAAACCAAACAAAAACCCCTGCAGTGTGCCTTTGTAAAACCCTTTTAATTATTTGTTTTGCCAGGTGTGGTGGCGCAAGCCTTTAATCCTAGCACTTGGGAGGCAGAGGCAGGCAGATCTCTGTGGGTTCAAGGCCAGCCTGGTCTACAGAGTGAGCTCCAGGCCAGCTGGGACTAAAGGGAAACCCTGTCTCAAAAAAACATTTATTTGTTTTTTTTTGTTTGTTTGTTTTATATGTGTGAGTATTTTGCCTACATGTGTGCAAGTGTATCCATGATGTGCAATGCCCACAGAGGCCAGAAGAGAGCTGGATCTCCTGGAACTGGAGTTACAGATGGTTATTAGCTGCCATGTCGGTGCTGGGAAGCAAGTCTGAGTCCTGTGCAAGAGCAGCCAGTGCTCTTAAGTGGTGAGCCTTCTCTCCGGATGCTGCAGAGTGCCTTTTGATGATGTCTTGCCAGTTGTGAAGGGAAGAGCAACAAACCCCCCATAATATTCTCAAGCCAGATGCTGGTATAGCCTAATTTGCCCAACCTCTTAATGTGCCTCTTCCTTGATGGGGATCTGGCCTTGATTGGTGGGTAGGTGTGGGGAAGCTCAGATGCCACAGTTCCGAGATGACCCCCCCCCAAAGGATTACTAACCTTCTAAATTCCACCATCTATCCCAGTTTCGGGGGGATAACTAGAATCACCTGGCTGTGCCAGACCTGCTGAATTAGAGACTGTGGGAGCAAGACCAGCAGGTGCTTGTGCGGGGGAAGCAGCTAAGCAATTTGGCAATAAAGCTGTCAGCTTTGTTTATGGGGAGGTAAGGAGTATAATGACAGGCCAGAACAGTTCTCTGTAGGAATCAGATTGAGATATTTAAAGACAAGCTTTCTGGCATTGAAGAGCTTCCTCTTTGACCAGAACTACATGAGAAATGGTAAAAAACCACCCCCTCAGAAGGAAATTGAAGAGTTCCTTATGACTATGTCCAGACTGGTGTAAATCAGAAAGCATGGATTGAGAGAGAGAGAGAGAGAGAGAGAGAGAGAGAGAGAGAGAGAGAGAGAAACAGAAAACACTTAATGATTAGCTTGCTGACCAGCCTAGCATTAGCTAATGTCTGAGAAACCTCATGGAATGCATCTAGGTAAGCCAGGACCCAAATACACAAAGGAGAAGTCATGATTATGAGGGGAGGGTTGAAATTAGCATCAGAAATATGGAACATGTCATTCCAGCTCTCCCCTGCTCCGGGTCTGGGGGCTGCATTTGAGTGGTATATGGAGAGCCTGGAGCAGCTGGAAAGGAGGTTTTGGTGCTGTCTTTGTTGGGATGAGGTGTGGATTCCCCAGTGGAGGCTTTGTGGGTCATTCATAGTATGACCTTTGCTTTTTTTGATAACTGAATCTCCCTAGCAAGTGGCTCTTCAACGTTTTCTTCACTTTAGTATTAATCTTTTCCCAATGTCAAGTTGTAAGATAACACTTGGGGATTCATCTTCACGATGATTTTTTTTTTGCTTTCCTGGAACTATTATGTCCTTAATTTGCAGTCTTTTTTTGAAAGCCAAGTATTTGTCATTGTTGTATTTGTGACATGTTTTGTTCTAACCTCACACACCTTTTAACCTTTCGTCAGGTTGAAAATTCAAAGGAGACCCTGTACTCAGGGAAAAAGTTGGAACCTTCTTTTTCTCATTATCTGATGGTTCTACAGTCTGAGACACGTCACTTATTGTCCTGGATACTTCTGCCCCAGGGAGGCTATGAACAAAGAAGAAGAGGTTCTAAGGATGGTCAGCGTGAGGGGTTTCTACCAGGCTCCCACTTACACATTGCGGGCTCCATGGGATCAGGCTGTGTCTGTGCTGAGCCTGTGGTCACTGTAGCTCAGCCAGTCAATCCTCAAGGACACCTGGTACCTGCCTTTGACTAACACACCTCTGACCTCAGTGACACAAATGACCTATGAGAGAAAGTGGAGAGAGCACTTTTGCAGAGATAGAAATGAAAGCAGTCCAGCCAGCCTCTGTGGAGTGTGCACTGTGTCCTAATGCTGTTCTAGGCCCCCAGAGGCAAGCCTGGAGGAGGGACACTTACCAACCTGCCTTTCTCCACTGATTGTAATATGGGTCCAGTAATCTATGGGAGCCCAAAGCTGGGAGATCTAAGAGCCTGGGGCAGGCAGGCAGGAATGTCACCAGATGAGGAGGATGGGCTAGAGCCATTATGGAAGACCAGTGGATGTAGTCCAATTTAGAGGGCTGGAGGGGGATGGAACAATTTGTGGAGTGCCTAGAAATCAGCCTTGCCAGTAAGATGAGAAATGGAGAAGTGAAGTCAGGAAATGAGAGGGAGTTTGCAATTCCTTTGTAAGGAACTTGGACTCTAAGAGGAATGGCGAACACACTGGAGGAAGGATTTGAGTGGGCACGGGCCACCATCAGATGGGCGTGGAGGAGAAGGTCCTTCAACTTGTGACCTTCCTTGCTCTATCCAGTCATTCCCTGTAGCTTTTCAAACAGCTTCATGACATCTGATTTCCACACCAAAAAATGGACCATTTGAAGTCTCTCACTCACTAGTTTTTTAGTATATTTAGAGTTGTGTCATGATCATCACAGTCTAATTCTTTTTTTATTATTATCTTTTAATATATTTTGTACAAGATTATCAAATCTAGACCCATGTACCCCCACAGTCTAATTTTTTTTGTCTTTTCGAGGCAGGGTCTCCCTGTAGCCCCAGCTGTCCTGGAACTCACTCTGTAGACCAGGCTGGCCTTGAACTCACAAAGATCAGCCTGCCTCTGCCTCCCGAGTGCTAGATTAAAGGCATGCACCACCACGCCCGGCTAATTCTTAAACATTTCCATCAGCCATGAAGGACACGTTGAGCCCATTTACAGTTACTCCCCACTTTCCAGGCCCGATGCTAGCTAGACAGTCAGTTCTCCTTGTAATTTCTTTCTCTCTCTCTCTTTAATGTTAAGGGGGATGCTTTCAATGAACATATTATTTACTTTCAGGAAAATCTCTTGGTCAAATTATAAACTCCTACTCTTGGTTCCCCAGCTGCTGCTCAGCCCATCCCCATCCCCAGCAGCATGTTTCAGATTCACATAACAGAAACCTGTCTGGGGCTGTCTTAAACACATGTTTGCTATCTTACATAATTGGGAGGCTTGAAGAGGGTGGACCCCTGGGGCAGTGTGCTCAGCTGCTTGATGCTGAATCAGAAACCCTTGCTTTGGGGCCATCAAGATGGCTCAGCAGGTTAAGTGCTTGCCATGCCAGCCTGACTAGCTGACTTTGACTCCTCCTGGGAATTCATGTAGAAGTGGAAGGAGACTTGTCATGTGACTGCCATATGAGTGCTGCGGTGATGCCCCCCATCACACACACACACACACACACACACACACACACACACGCACATGGGGGGGAGAGAATGAGAATTAAAAAGAGGAAAGCCTTGTTCCCCATGAGTCCTTCATGGCATTGTTCTGCCAGTAGCTGGCTTCCCTTGGCCATCAAATGGTTAGAGGATGGCAGTCACTGATGATTGGACACTTTGCTTTCTTGTTCACAGCCTATGTGGAGAGTTTCTTTCATTTATTTTTTTCCTGCAGGTATATTGGATGAATTTAGCTCTTATTGTCCACACCAGACCAGTGATTGGGTTAGAATTGGTTTGGCTGCCCTTCCATAGCTGGGAATAGGTTCCACAAGGGCCGATGGACACTTGTGGAGTGGGAGGAACTGGATCTGATGGCATAGGTGTCCACCAGTGTTCACTGAGTTTCACTGAGCAACAACATTGGATTCTGTGGACTTCATTTCCTTTCATCTGGAGCTTTTTGATGTTGAACACACTCAGGGTGGTAATCTGACTTTAAATTTGTTATGTGTGGACAGATAGACTCAATCTCAGTCCATCATGGGTCATAGTGGTTGTGATCAGTGGTCTCAATAGAGTGAAGAACGGTAATACTATGTAACCGTTTTTTAAAATATTTATTTATTTATTTGTATTTTTGAGACAGGGTTTCCCTTTAGTCCCAGCTGGCCTGGAGCTCGCTATGTAGACCAGGCTGGCCTGGAACTTACAGAGATCCACCTGCCTCTGCCTCTGAGAACTGAGATTAAAGGCGTGCACTACCACGCCCAGCACTTAAATGTTTATTTTTAATTGTTAAAGAATTTATCTTTAGGGGCTGGCCGGGATGGCACATGATTTTAGTCCCAGCATTTGGAAGGCGGAAGCATGCTAATTTCTGTGAGATTCAGGCCAACCTGGTTTATATGCTGAGTTACAGGCCAACCATGACTACAGAGAGATCCTGTCTCAAAAAGACAAAAAAAATTATGTGTATGCATGTTTTGGTCACATGTATGTAAGTGCATGCATGATGTACGTTGCACACGGAGGTCAGAAGAGGGTGTCAGATCCCCTAGAACTGAAGTTTCAGATGGTTATTAGCCACCATGTGGGTGCTGGGAACCAAAGCCAGGTCTTCTGCAAGAACACTCAGGGCCATCTCTCCAGCCCCCAAAATATTTAATTTTTAATTATCTGTATGCGTGTGTGTGTGTGTGTGTGTGTGTGTGTGTGTGTGCGCGTGCAGGTGAATGCAAGAACCTGTGGAGACCAGATGCATTGGATCTCCCTGGAACTGGATTTACAGGTGAGTACTGGAAACTGAACTCAGTTCCTCTGCAAGAGCAATCTGAGCCACCCCTTCAGCCCTGTATGTGAGTGTTTTTTACGTCAGTCCTAGACTTTGTCTCTGAAAGACATCATCAGTACAGATCCCATCCATTCAAGAGTTTCTGGTGATGGTCAGGGAGTGCACTGAGATTTACTTTTGGACAGTTTAATAGGGTGGGCCGTATTAAGGAAGGTGCTAACATTTACACACATGAGAAAATAATCTTAGTCACATCAGAAAAAAACAGGGTAGAGGCTGGTGAGATGGCTCAGTGGTTAAGAGCACTGGCTGTTCTTACAGTTCCCAGCACCTGCATGGCAGCTAACAATGTCCATAATTCCAATTCCAGGGAATTCAACACCCTTTTCTGGCCTACATGGGCATTGTGTGACATGGGTACACTTACAAACATGCAAGCAAAACACACATAAGATAAAAAATGAATAAACCAAAAGAAAGAAAGAAAAGAAAAACTCAGTATGTTGTAGGGAGGAGTTAAATAGTAGAAAATCGCTTATATCTAGTTATTGAAATTTCTCCTTGGAAAAAAGGAAATAAAATCCCTGTTCTGAACATGTCATTATTCCAGTTATGATATGAAGTTGAAATTACCCCAAATTGACTTTCTTTCAAGTATAATTCACACTTCACTAAGCCAAATACACATTCTGCTAATTTATTAGGACTATTTCGCTTTATGCTTACTAAAAAAAAAATCAAGGGAGGCCCTTTACATTGCAAAGTTGTTTATTTGATCATGAACTGTATAGTTAAGAGTCAATTTCAGGGTGAGGTCTGTCCACATGTAAGTAATGAACATTTGCTGGTGCAGCTCTTAACGGTGAGAACGGATGTTGAAGAAAGCAAACACCATATCCCTCTGTTTCCCCGTGCATGTCTCCTGCTGGAGGCCTGGGTGGAGTGTCTCAGCTGTCTCAAATAATCTCCATTTTGCTGTTACTGCAGACTGTGGTTCCCCAACTCTCTTCTTTTCTGATGTTAATTATAACTTCTTTCTAATTAGGTGGCTCTTCCTGCTCTCTGGTTGTAAAGGTTCTCAAGTGCTAGAGATTGGATTAATTTTGAAAAATGAGTTTCACTTGATTGTGACAGAAATAAGTACAGAGAATTAAAAAAAAAAACAACCACCACCACCACCAGTGTGAATGTGTAGTGGGAGGGGCAGGCGGGTTGGGTACGGGACAGGATGCTTAGAATAATTCTGCTGCCAAGTGAATCAGAGAGGCTTGCAGTTCTCAGAGTGCAAGGAACTCACTCCAGCCCAGACTGCCGACAGTCAGACAGAAATCACCATTTCCTACTCCACAGAATGGAGCTTTCAACAGCCAAAGCCCCGAGCACTGCAGACTTTTCTGAGAGTGTAAGTAGACCATACATCTGCTTTGATTGTTGTTATGTCTGCATCTTTTGTTGCCTGTTGCCTGACAACTTTGTAGACTGGGAAGGAGCCATAGGGGCAGGGGGCGGAGGTGGAGGGGGGGGGGAAGAATCCGGTCCTAATTCAGTTCTTCCACTTGGACCCAGGTCTTAGTTCTCTTGTTTGTGGTGAAAAGGATTTTGATTTTTCCCGTCTTCCCAGCAACTGAAGTGACTTGTTTTGACTGAGTCCCCGTTTGTGGCAGCATTTGTAAGAATTTTATACTGCCTTATCAGAGAGTTTGTTCTCTCTTTCCTTCTCTGGTTGCGATCTGTGGCCGGCAGATGTGGTTTCCCCGAGGAACACTGCGCAGACTGGCCCCTTCTAGCAAGTCCTGGCACGCATCCCTTTCTGCGGCTGTAAGGGATCCCTGCCCTGGGTTGGGAGCAGCTAATATTTCTGAGGCAGCTGGTAGATTTGGGAGTCAGAGGTGAGGCCAGATGTGGAATCTGGCTTTCCTGTGCTGGTGAGAGCTAAAGGGAGTTGGGGAAGACTGAGATGGGAAGCAGGATACAAAGTCAGTTCATGGTTTGCCAGGACGACTGTCTATTGCTAGGTGCCAATGGAGGTTATCAGGCCATGCTGAAATCCTTACTCAGCTAGCTGTGTAGTATTGGGCCAGTAAGAAAACAAATCCTGCAGGTCTTTTTTTTTTTCCATCTGAAAGTCTCCATTCTCCTAACTCTTCACAGGACTACTGGAGTACTTAAGGCAATAAAAGGAAAACACCTGACACTTGCTTGTCTTCCAGTTCCATTCTCGTATGAGCCGGCAGTATGCTGGGTCCCATGAGATGCCTCTGATGCTGCTAGCTGGCTTGTGTCTGGGTAGTCTTGGAAGCTTTCAAGGTCTCTTGGTGAACATCATAGGTTTGCTCTTGAAGTTGGCCACTTGGCTTTGCTTTAAACCCATAGCTGTTGTTCTTTTGGTCATGGTCAGGTAATCCCCCCTCTTTAAAAGAACAAGAACAAAATAACAGTTCCTGGGGGGAGGGAGACTGTTGGTGGATCATAGGGCTCATAAGGCCCAGGGACCAGAGTCCAGAGGTCATGCCATGAGTCCTGGAGAAGAGTGCTAGTTTAGAAGTCTTTCTGGTTCAGCTTTGAGTTTTGAAACTACCGAATACCTATATTCATTTACTCCGTGAGAAGAAGACATAAAGAAACAAAAAACCTGAAACAAAATATAAACCTCGAAGAGCACTGCTTAGCAAGTCATCTAATTTCTAATTCAGTACACTGTCATGGTGCCTTTCCATACAGGTTGGTTGGTCTCCTTCACGATTTTAGGCAACGGCTGGGCCCGTGGATCCAGTCCCCTATTGCCTTTCAACCAAGGGAGCTGGGAATTTCCTAAAGCCCTGTTAATTAACCTCACTACATGTTTTAAATTTGTTAACTGTAGGTTAATTGCTAATGATAGCATTCCCTTGCCAGTCACAAGTTTTCCCAATTCTTTCGCTCTTTAAATCTCTTCTATTTCATCTCATATTAAGCTTGGGGTCCTTTGCCTTTAGCCGGCCCAGCTCCTCAATTATTGCATCAGTGAGCTATAACAGCTTTTATCTGTGATCTTGGAACCATCACCTGGCCACTTGGTTTTCTGTGCTGAGTTAGGATTACCTTTTATTTTAGGAGCATCAAAGCCTCTGTCATTGAAATCCACATCCTTTTCCATGAACTGGTTCTTGCCCGCTTTCTCAGCCTTATCACAGTCACCTTCCTGCTTGGCTATTACCTTCCATTGAACTGACTTCCTACCGTGCCTACTTCCCACCGTGTTGCTTCCTGCATTTGGGGCCAGTCATTCCTGGCTTTCCATGTCAGGTATACCCTTTCTTTGGTTCCTTGGTCGGCTTGCCTTTTCTTTCTGCTGCCACTCTGAGCAGCCCTCCTGGGCCGTCCTCTCTGAAGGTGCATCCTCCATCTCCTGCTTCCTTTCCATTCCTACGTGCCACCATACTTAATTTCTTAGAGAGTCCTTATAGCACAGCCTCTAAAGATTTTGTTCCCTCGTTAAATCACTTAGCCCTTGCTGTCTTCCCTGACAAGAGTTCCAGGTCTGGTAAGGCAGAGGCATTGTTTGTTTCATCCTTAACTGTATATTCGACCCCCAACTTCAGTTCTGGATGCATAATAAATAAATGTTCGACAAATATTTGTTGCATATTAGTTGCTTTGGATAATTTAGTGAAGAAGTTTTAATTAACCTTTGATGGCAAGCTTATGAAAACAGTTGTCCTTTCTGTGCCAGACCCTCCCCTACTACTCCCCCCCAATCTGCATATATCAGAGTTTGGGCGAATTCCAGAGTCCGGGCTCTGCTTCCTTCTCTGTAAGCCCTTGGTGGATATCTCCACTCACTCTCTGTTTTCAGCATCATTTTTTTTTTTAATCTCAAAATGAAAACCACCTGTCTTCAGAGTGATTTGCTTAAAACAAATGCTTTATTTCTTTACCAAGGCCTTTCCCCCCTTCTGCCTTTCTCTATCTCTTGCCAAGAATAATGGGAAAAAAAACCCTATTATGTTGGAAAGTGGTTTTCCCTCCGGTTAGAATCCAAAGCTGGATGATTTATCACCAAGTGTGCGGGAGCAGTGGCTTTTCTCCGCCTCACTGTCTGCTTGCAAATGCTAGTAGTGGTTTGTTCTCCCTGAGGCGTCATCTAGTCAGGTGCTGGGCCAGCCGTGCTGTTATCTTGCTCTTTGTATTTCCTTCAAGTTTCTTTACTACTAGTAAACAACCTAGTTCAGGGCACCACTTAAATGGCAGCAAGGCTGGATTCATTGTCCAAGGGCAGTTTGGCCTGACTGTATATCTGCTAACTGAGACTTCCCACCAGTTCCAGGGAGTAGTTAACAGTACCCTCATTTTAGAGTTGCCAAAATGGAGGCTCAGTGAAATTAGGTGATTCATTCCAGGTACAGGTTGAAATGAGCCAGGATCAGAACCAGCTCAGTCTGGCTTTCCAGTCTTTTATTTGTTGGCATACTTAGTGTTTCTTAGGTCGTGTGTGCGCGCGCACACACACACACACACACACACACGCACACACGCACACACGCGTGCAGGTATGTGTTTATGTGTCTGCATGTGTATGTAGAGGCCAGAGAACAACCTTGGGTGTCAGTCCTCAGGAAATGTCCACCCTGTTTGTTGAGACAGCGTTCCTCATTGACCTTGAGCTCATCAAGTAAGTTGGGCTGGCCGGTCCACCAGCAAGCCCCAGATATCGTTCTGTCTCTGCATCCCCTATGCTGGGATTACAGGCTTATACTACTGAGCCCAGCTTTTCTTAGGCCTTTTTTTTTTTTTTTTGNTATGTGACCTTGGCATTGAGAGCGACTCTGCTCCTACTTCCCTATGTCTAGGGTGGAGGTTTCTGTCTTTTTTGAGACAGGGTCTCCCTATAGCCCCAGCCCCAGCTAGCCTGGAACTCACTCTGTAGACCAGGCTGGCCTTGAACTCACAGAGATCCGCCTGCCTCTGCCTCCTGAGTGCTAGGATTAAAGGCGTGCACCACCATGCCCAGCCAGGCCTTTTTTGATCACGCTCTGCAGGTTAAACAAACTAACTTCTGGTTGGTGATGCAGTCCACATATCTGTATATGTGCACACATGTAACTGAAATAAACTAATTGTGATCAGGGTCTTCTGAACCAATTCTGTGTCCCTCTGATTGGCGGCAACTCAATTTGGTGGCAACTCAATTTGCAAACAGTTTGAAAAACACTGCTGTAAGTGATGTGTAAATTATGCTCACTTTATCTTGAGGCTTACATGATGCAAGCTACTTTAAAATAAGTTTACAGTACTGCAACAGATAAGGATACAGCTTGTTGAGTTTTTCATACACCAAGCATAGCCAGCACCACATCAAAACATGCCACCAATTCCAGCTTCTTTGATTCAAGACAGGAGTGAAGTACAAATGAAATGGAGAGTTTGCCAGTTTTTGGTGACTTCTGCACACATGGCTTATTTCCTGGATCTTTTCTTTGTGGAGGTCTGTGCTTTATGTTTCCAACGATGGCTGACGTTGTAGATCTCACAATTCCTAAAGGAGCATCATGCAGCCTCCCTAACAGCCATTACAAACTGGCACCAAAGGAGGAGGGGCTGAGAATGTGCCTAGTTAAATGTGGCTGAGGAGGAGTGGAGGATGGCAAGGCCATTGAGTCTGGAAATATGTGGGTGTGAGAATTTATGGTCATAGTATTGGAGACTGACTGAAATGGAGGTAGGGGAGGGGGGAAAGGGGAAGAGGACTTGTGATTAATGTTCCCAAGCCCCTAGAGCATCTGAGTAAAATAAGTAACATCTACCTTGTCTAGGGAGTATTGACTTTTAACAGAATCTGTTTCCGGCATGCTAAATAAAACTACTGATTCCTTAGCAAAAGCAATAGATGTATCTCAGTAGAAAAGCAAGTCAGAGAAACTTTGCTTCCATAATGTATGGGGCTCTGTAAGGCGGTCTTGGGGGGCACTCACTGCTCAGAATTTGTTGTAATGGAATGCATGTGGAATTGAAGGGGAGTGTGCTTTTAAACACCAAGAGCTAAGTTGTAATGAGTTGTTAATTAGTGCCCTCTGTGAGACTCATCTTGTACAGCTAAATTTTAGTCAAACTGAAATAGCCCTCCTGAATCAGGGGCTTTGGAATGCTAATAAATCCTTCTTTGCTGATTAGCTAAGTTCTAATTCATTGTTCACGCTTGCACAGTAGACTTTTAACTCTTACGTGTTTGGTGTGACTTTCCTGGGTATTCTCAACCTCTACTGCTAGCTTGTGGTTCTATATTTAATTTGGTACTTCCTGACTCTATGTGTAAGAAAAATCTTGAGAATTAAACAAAAAAAAAATCCCTGGAACAAAATGAAGAACTGTTCCATGCACAGGGAGTGGCAGGCTCTGACTTACCTTTATTTTCTGCACACCCGGAGTCATGCCTGGCCAGAAGGACTTGTGACTGAAAGTGAGGAAGAAAGTACTATAGTCATAGCTGGAGTTTACTGAGACTGTACTGTGTTCCTCCCTTGTTTATTAGATTTGGTCATCACAGCAAGCCTGAGAGGTGGATGCTGGCACTAGTTCTTTTCTTTTTTTTCTTTTTTTTTTATTTTTTATTTAATTTTTATTGATGGTTTGTGCATTTTGTACATCATTTTCCAATTCAGATCAGGCATATTTCCCTTTCCCTTCCCCCCCACCCCCACCCCATCCCAGATCATGTATTCTGCCATAACTGTCCTGCATCTTTCAGGTTTTTTTTTCTTTTTTTAGCTATAAGTGATAATCCATGAGTATAAGCATCCTTCGTGCAAAACCAATCTACAGACTGTTGTGCCCAAACCCCCACAGTCCCACCATCCAGTGGGGGTTGACAGGTTGTTTGTTCAATCAAGTTGATCAAATGAGTGTCCAGACTACATCGCTGTAGTTTCACCGTTCACCCCAATCACAGCCTTTACATTCTACCACGCCCCCTCTTCCGCAGATTGTTCCCTAGGCTTAGAAAAGGGGCACAGGTGGATGAGAAGTAAAACTGTCCTCTCTCTCTGGAGCTGTTGACTTGGATTCTGGTCAATTCTGGCTGTTTCCTTTCATGGGCTGACAGTTTGTTCAGGAGTAACCTTTCGATCCTACTAATGAAGCACAAGCAATTAGATATATAGGTATTTAAGCAGCACTAATAGTTATGGTAGGTTACTTTGGCATAGACACATATGTTTGGATGATATGTTAATTCATGAATTACATTTTTACCCCCTGATAAATATAACAGGGTCTTACTGTGGCTTATGACATCTCCTAACCTGTAGAGGATGTAGGCTTGTGGCATCAGCCATGGGTTATTCCTCCAAGGAGAGAGCCAACAGCCAATTAGATTTGGGATATACAGGCACATGGCTGCCTCTGCTGCACAGTATTTCCAGGCAGGTGAGGTGTAGCTGGTGCTGACGGTGGAGTCTTGCTTGACTCAGGGAGACCCGTATTTGCTTTATTGGTTTAGTGGCCTTTGGTAACACTCTCTGGCATTCCAGAGGCCATCTGTACACTTGCATGTGCGGTCTCAATACATCCCTCCCATGTTAACGTCAGGTCTTCGGCAGCAGGGTCTTATCGCCTCTCCTCCTGCAGGTATCCCAACTTAGGGGCAAGGAGCCCTTACCTTTTGTGGGGCCTTGGATCCCCTGGCCAACATCCCCCTGGTAGAACAATCCATTGCTGATGTCAGAGCTCCTGCATTAATATACTTTGCCTAAGTGCATAGCCCAAGGACTTTAGTATTATATTTGGTTCTGAACAGAGTATAATCCTTTTCACAGTTCTTATGTCTATTAGTCAATTAAAGAAGGCATTTTTACCGGTTTTATAAGAGATTACCTCTATAATAGTTGTCTCCAATTTACAGTTGGAGAATGACATCATCATCGTCATATTTCTCCTTGTTCTATGGAGGGGGCAAGAAAGTCTTTTCTTTAGAGTGACTTTATGTCCTCTGTTTGCTTGAGGACAGTTCTGGTACACAGCTGCTGTCCTAGCATTAACATTGGCAGTGGTCCTTGCAGTCTCAGATAACCTGCTTCCCATAGGTTCTGGTTTGCCTAAACCGATGAGAAACCTGTGGCCCACAGAAACTAAGCTGTATCACTTTGTGTGGTCGCTCAGCTAGTAAGAGGTAGAAACGGGTCTCTTTTTGCTGCCCCACAGTTTAAGCCGATAAAGATGTATTAAAATACTCTGTATGGTTTTCAGTTTTGATTTTTTTTGGTCTTTTCAAGACAGGGTCTCCCTGTAGCCCCAGCTGTCCTGGAACTCGCTCTGTAGACCAGGCTGGCCTGGAACTCACAAAGATCCACCTGCCTCTGCCTCCCAAGTGCTAGGATTAAAGGCGTGCACCACCATGCCTGGCTTCAGTTTTGATATTTAACAAAAGTTACTGTCAAGTTGGCATCCAAAGTAGGTGATGTGATCCAGGGAAGAGGGAAGGTGCTAGGTAAAAGAGCCACTAAAACCTTCAGTGAGTTTTCATTAGTAGGCCTAGGCAGTTAGAATCCTGGAATGATAATGTCGTTTATATCATTACATGATACTCTGCAGTTTAGAAAACTTTTTGTTGCATGGAACTTTCTTATACCCACTGTGTAATGGAAGGTAGGTAGGAAATCAGCAGCATGGCACCGTTGACTGTCTGTGGTTATATAGCTAGAAAAATGGGATGGTAGATCCAGACTCAACTCGGGTGTTCTACCTCTGTGGTTGGTGGCAGATGTGCTTCTTGTTCAGGTGTTCTCAGATAGCCAATGAGGTGTGCTGTTTCTAAAGGGTTAGAGATTTGAGATGCATCTGAAGACCCATTAGCCTGATGGCAGGATTTCTCAGCCACTGTTGACCTCTTGGCCCAGTTAAGTCTTTTTATTTGAGGGAAGAGGGATCTTTGTCTTGAAGGATGGTTAGCAGCATGCTGGTCTCTCCATGTTAAATGCTGATAACACAAATTGTGACAACAAAAAGTTGTTTCTATAGACACTGCCAAATATCCCCAGGGGCGTACAGTTGCCTCGGATCAGAAACCACTAACCTAACATGACAACTTTTCAACAGTAGAGACAACCTTGAAAATACTAGGCCTGTCTCCTTTCTTCAGTTTCTAAAGGGTCAAAAAAACCATTAGAAGACCACCAAAAGAGGTGTGTGTGTGTGTATGTGTGTGTGTGTGTGTGTGTGTGTGTCTCTGTGTGTCTGTGTATGTGTATATGTGTGTAAAATATGTTTTTATACACACATTCCATGTCAAAGTTTAATTTATTAATTGCACATAAGCAATTAACAAATAAGGGGCTAGATAGAAGGGTCTCAGTGCTTAACAGCACACGCTCCTCTTGCAGAGGACCCGGCACCCACATCGGGTAGCTCAAAGCTACCTATGAGATCTAACGCCCTCATCTGGCCTCTGCAGACAACTGAACTCAAATGCACACAGACATACAGACACACACATAACTAAAAATAAGTAATGAATTTATAAATACTAATAACATTTATATAAATAATAAAAATAAATATTTTTTAAAAAGAGATTAACCAGCTGGACATGGTAGGGCACACATTTTGTCCCAGCACTCAGATGGCAGAGGCAGGCAGATCTCTGTGAAATCAAGGCCAGCCTGGGACTACATAGAGACTATGTCTCAAAAAAAAAAAAAGCAAAAAAGAGAGAGATNGATAATATTTAAAAAATATATAATCCTCCTGTCTTCAGTAGTGATTTGCTTAAAACAATGCTTTATTTCTTTACCAAGGCGCTTCCCCCTTTGTTCTTTTCTATCTCTTGCTCAAGAATATATGTGGAAAAAAAAAACTCGCTATTATGTTGGAAAGTGGTTTTCCCTCCGGTTAGAATCCAAAGCTGGATGATTTATCACCAAGTGTGCGGGAGCAGTGGCTTTTCTCCGCCTCACTGTCTGCTTGCAAATGCTAGTAGTGGTTTGTTCTCCCTGAGGCGTCATCTAGTCAGGTGCTGGGCCAGCCGTGCTGTTATCTTGCTCTTTGTATTTCCTTCAAGTTTCTTTACTACTAGTAAACAACCTAGTTCAGGGCACCACTTAAATGGCAGCAAGGCTGGATTCATTGTCCAAGGGCAGTTTGGCCTGACTGTATATCTGCTAACTGAGACTTCCCACCAGTTCCAGGGAGTAGTTAACAGTACCCTCATTTTAGAGTTGCCAAAATGGAGGCTCAGTGAAATTAGGTGATTCATTCCAGGTACAGGTTGAAATGAGCCAGGATCAGAACCAGCTCAGTCTGGCTTTCCAGTCTTTTATTTGTTGGCATACTTAGTGTTTCTTAGGTCGTGTGTGCGCGCGCACACACACACACAACACACACACACGCACACATTACGTCACAACTACGCGTGCAGGTATGTTTTTTGTGTCTGCATGTGTGTATGTAGAGGCCAGAAGAACAACCTTGGGTGTCAGTCCTCAGCAAATGTCCACCCTGTTTGTTTGAGACAGCGTTCCTCATTGACCTTGAGCTCATCAAGTAAGTTGGGCTGGCCGGTCCACCAGCAAGCCCCAGATATCGTTGCTGTCTCCTGCATCCCTAGCTGGGGATTACAGGCTTATACTAACTGACCCAGCTTTTCTTAGGCGTTTTTTTTTTTTTTTTGGTCTTTTCAAGACAGGGTCCCTCTCTATACCTCACTGTCCTGGAACTCTCAGCTGTAGACCAGGCGGGCCCTTGAACTCAACAGAGATCCCCTGCCTCTCTCTAGTGCTGGGATTAAGGCGTGCAACCACCATGCCCAGCCAGGCCCTTTTTTTTGATCACGCTCTGCGATGTTAAACAAACTAACTTCTGGTTGGTGATGCAGCCACCACTATCTGTATATGTGCACACATGTAAACTGAAATAAACTAATTGTGATCAGGGTCTTCTGAACCAATTCTGTGTCCCTCTGATTGGCGGCAACTCAATTTGGTGGCAACTCAATTTGCAAACAGTTTGAAAAACACTGCTGTAAGTGATGTGTAAATTATGCTCACTTTATCTTGAGGCTTACATGATGCAAGCTACTTTAAAATAAGTTTACAGTACTGCAACAGATAAGGATACAGCTTGTTGAGTTTTTCATACACCAAGCATAGCCAGCACCACATCAAAACATGCCACCAATTCCAGCTTCTTTGATTCAAGACAGGAGTGAAGTAACAAATGAATGGAGAGTTTGCCCAGTTTTTTGGTGACTTCTGCAGCACATGGCTATTTACCTGGGATTTTCTTGTGTTGAGCTGTGCGTTATGTTTCCAACGATGGCTGACGTTGTTATGATCTCACAATTCCTAAAGGAGGCATCATGCAGCCTCCTAACAGCCATTACAAAACTGGCACCAAAGGAGGAGGGGCTGAGAATGTGCCTAGTTAAATGTGGGCTGAGGAGGAGTGGAGGATGGCAAAGGCCATTGAGTCTGGAAATAATGTGGGTGTGAGAATTATGGGTCATAGTATTGGAGACGACTGAAATGGAGGAGGGGATGGGGGGAAAGGGGAAGAGGACTTGTGATTAATGTTCCCAAAGCCCCTAAGTCATCTGAGTAAAATAAGTAACATCTACCTTGTCTAGGGAGTATTGACTTTTAACAGAATCTGTTTCCGGCATGCTAAATAAAACTACTGATTCCTTAGCAAAAGCAATAGATGTATCTCAGTAGAAAAGCAAGTCAGAGAAACTTTGCTTCCATAATGTATGGGGCTCTGTAAGGCGGTCTTGGGGGGCACTCACTGCTCAGAATTTGTTGTAATGGAATGCATGTGGAATTGAAGGGGAGTGTGCTTTTAAACACCAAGAGCTAAGTTGTAATGAGTTGTTAATTAGTGCCCTCTGTGAGACTCATCTTGTACAGCTAAATTTTAGTCAAACTGAAATAGCCCTCCTGAATCAGGGGCTTTGGAATGCTAATAAATCCTTCTTTGCTGATTAGCTAAGTTCTAATTCATTGTTCACGCTTGCACAGTAGACTTTTAACTCTTACGTGTTTGGTGTGACTTTCCTGGGTATTCTCAACCTCTACTGCTAGCTTGTGGTTCTATATTTAATTTGGTACTTCCTGACTCTATGTGTAAGAAAAAATCTTGAGAATTAACAACAAAAAAAATCCCTGGAACAAAATGAAGAACTGTTCCATGCACAGGGAGTGGCAGGCTCTGACTTACCTTTATTTTCTGCACACCCGGAGTCATGCCTGGCCAGAAGGACTTGTGACTGAAAGTGAGGATAAAAGAAAGTCTATACGTCATAGCTGGAAGTTTACTGAGACCGGTACTGTGGTTCCTCCCTTGTTTATTAGATTTGGTCATCACAGCAAGCTGAGAGGTGGAGCTGGCACTAGTTCTTTTCTTTTTTTTTCTTTTATTTTTTTAATTTTATTTAAAATTTTTATTGATGGTTGTGCATTTGTAAATCAATTTTCCAATTCCAGAATCAGCATATTTCCCTTCCCTTTCACCCCCCACCGCCACCCCAGTCCCAAGATCATGTATTCTGCATAACTGTCCTGCACTTTCAGGTTTTTTTTTTTTTCTTTTTTTAGCTATTAGTGATAATCCATGAGTATAAGCATCTTCGTGAAAAACCAATCTAAGACGTTTTGGCCCAAACCCCCACAGTCCCACCATTCAGTGGGGGTGACAGGGTTTGTTTGTTCAATCAATTGATCAAATGAGTGTCCAGAATACATGCTGTAGTTTCACACGTTCCACGACCACAACACTCCCCCCATCAAGCCTTTACATTCTACTACCACGCCCCATCTTCCACAGGTTTTCCTAGCTTTAGAAAGGGGCACAGGTGGATGAGAAGTAAAACTGTCCTCTCTCTCTGGAGCTGTTGACTTGGATCTGGTCAATTCTGGCTGTTTCTCCTTTCACATGGGCTGACAGTTTGTCAGGAGTTAAACCTTTCAATCCTACTAAATGAAGCACAAGCAATTGAGATTATATAGGTTATTTAAGCAGCCTAATAATTATGTTAGGTTACTTATGTGCATAGACACATAGTTTGGATGATATGTTAATCCACGAATTACATTTTCCTGATTAAATATGACAGGAGTCTTGTAGGTCTTATTAACATTTCCTAACCACTAGATGATGTTAAGCTTTGGCATCAGCCAGGTTATTCACTCCAAGGAGAGAGCCAATCAGCCAATGTAGATTTGGGATATAACAGGCACATGGCTGCCTCCGCGGCACAGTATGTTCCAGGCAGTGAGGTGGTAGCTGGTGCTGATGGTGGAGTCTTGTGAACTCAGGGAGACCCGTATTGCTTTATTGGTTTAGTGGCCTTTGGGAACAATCTCTGGCATTCCAGAGGCCATTTGTACACTTGCATGTGTAGTCTTACATACATCTTCCCATGTAACGTCAGGTCTTCGGCGCAGGGTATTATCACCTCTCTCCTGCAGGTATCCCAATCTTAAGGGGCAAGGAGCCCTACCTTTTGTGGGGCCTTGGGATCCCCTGGCCCAACATCCTCCCTGGTAGAACAATCCATTGCTGATGTCAGAGCTGCTGCATTAATATACTTTGCCTAGTGCATAGCCCAAGGACTTTTAGTATGATATTTGGTTCTGAACAGAAAAGAATAATCACTTTTCACAGTTCTTATGTCCTATTAGTCAATTAAGAAGGCAGTTTTATTACGGTTTTATAAGAGATTAACCTGTCTTAATAGTTGTCTCCACTTACAGTTGGAGAATGACAATCATCATCGTCATAATTTCTCCTTGTTCTATGGAGGGAGGAAAGAAAGTCTTTTCTTTAGAGTGACTTTATGTCCTCTGTTTGCTTGAGGACAGTTCTGGTACACAGCTGCTGTCCTAGCATTAACATTGGCAGTGGTCCTTGCAGTCTCAGATAACCTGCTTCCCATAGGTTCTGGTTTGCCTAAACCGATGAGAAACCTGTGGCCCACAGAAACTAAGCTGTATCACTTTGTGTGGTCGCTCAGCTAGTAAGAGGTAGAAACGGGTCTCTTTTGCTGCCCCACAGTTTAAGCCGATAAAGATTATTAAAATACTCTGTTAGGTTAGTTTCACAGTTTTGATTTTTTTTGGTCTTTTCAAGGACAGGGCTCCCCTGTACCCCAGCTGTCCTGGAACCGGCTCTGTAGACCAGCTGGCCTGGAACTCACAAAGATACACCTGCCTCTGCCTCCAGTGCTAGGATTAAAGGCTGTGACCACCAGCCTGGCTTCAGTTTTTTGATATTTAACAAAGTTATGTCAAGTTGGCATCCAAAGTAGGTGATGTGATCCAGGGAAGAGGAAGGTGCTAGGTAAAAGAGCCACTAAAACCTTCAGTGAGTTTTCATTAGTAGGCCTAGGCAGTTAGAATCCTGGAATGATAATGTCGTTTATATCATTACATGATACTCTGCAGTTTAGAAAACTTTTTGTTGCATGGAACTTTCTTATACCCACTGTGTAATGGAAGGTAGGTAGGAAATCAGCAGCATGGCACCGTTGACTGTCTGTGGTTATATAGCTAGAAAAATGGGATGGTAGATCCAGACTCAACTCGGGTGTTCTACCTCTGTGGTTGGTGGCAGATGTGCTTCTTGTTCAGGTGTTCTCAGATAGCCAATGAGGTGTGCTGTTTCTAAAGGGTTAGAGATTTGAGATGCATCTGAAGACCCATTAGCCTGATGGCAGGATTTCTCAGCCACTGTTGACCTCTTGGCCCAGTTAAGTCTTTTTATTTGAGGGAAGAGGGATCTTTGTCTTGAAGGATGGTTAGCAGCATGCTGGTCTCTCCATGTTAAATGCTGATAACACAAATTGTGAACAACAAAAAGTTGTTTCTTATAGACACTGCCAAATACCCCAGGGGCGTACAGTTTGCCTCGGATCAGAACCACTAACCCTAACATGACAACTTTTCAACAGTAGAGACAGACTTGAAAATACTAGGCCTGTCTCCTTCTTCAGTTCTAAAGGGTCAAAAAAAACACATTAGAACGACACCAAATAGAGGTGTTGTGTGTGTAGTGTAGTGTGTGTGTGTGTGTGTGTGGTGTGTGTGGTGAATGGAGAGAGAGAGAGAGGAGAGGAGAGAGAAGAGAGAGAGAGAAGCGGTGGAGTAGAAAGTTGAATTCTCTTCTGTGGAGAACTTGTATCCGTGGAAGGTCAAAAAGAGAAGTCACCATTTTTTAAACTTAAAAACGACGTGTCTCCAAAAACAAAACATAACAAAACAAAAAAGCAAAGGGAATGCATACAGTGTTTGACATCAACCAAAGAATATACATACGAAATCTCCTATAAGTACTGACTAGAAATACCCACAGCTTATTTTTACATCCTTTTTACGTTTTTAAATACTCATGTCTAAATGTGTATTATTGGTACCATTTTTCAAATAATTGCCTGTTTAAAATGCCGTAATAATCAGCTTGTAGCTTTACTAGACCACAGATAATCTTTCTATATCTGTAATATAGAATGCAAAGTTTATGAAGACTCTGTACAGTTTAGTTCAGTCTCCTGTTGTGTACATTTGAATAATTTCCAATTTTCTTTTTGCTAGTTCAAGCAAAATTTTGAGTATCCATGTATGTACCTAGGTCCTTTAAAGCTTACTTTTTTTTCTTTACAGAAATTAGAATTTTCAGGATCCATTTAGAAAGGTATCTAATTCCACATGTTGTGAATTATATTATATATTGTTGCCTCCTAAATTATGAAAAAGGCATTGCTAAAAATGCGATTATGCATTAAGCTTGCAGAATGGAATGTGGAAAGTTCTTTGGTTTTTTAATTAAAGGATGACTAATAAGAAACCACTTAGGTTTCATGGATTGTTCATGAAGCCTACTCTTTACCGTATTATGCTGCTTCTTGAGGAGCAGTCAGCCTAGCAAAGAGTGGCAGTCTTTCTTTAAGAATGCATACTAGGGGGCTGGAGAGATGGCCTAGAGGTTAAGAGCACTGACTGCTCTTGCAGAGGACCCGGGTTCGATTCCCAGCACCCACATGGCGGCTAAGAACTGTCTTTAACTCCAGTTCCAGGGGAATCTGACGCCCTCTTCTGACCTCTGCAGCATTGCATGACACGGGTGCACAAATCTGCATGCAGACAGTACATTCATACATATAAAAAATAAATAAAAATTAAGACATTTAAAAAAAAAGAATGCATATTAGAGGCTAGAGACATGGCTCAGCAGCTAAGAGTCCTTGTAGAGGACCCAAGTTGAGTTCCCAGCAACTGTGTCTGGTGACTCACCACTACCTGTAACTCTAGCTTCAGAGGGCCCTCTTCTGACCTCTGTAGATATCTTCTTTAACACATACACCACACGCACAAGGAAAAAAACAAGTAATTAATAAAAGAATGTATACTACTGAGAGAAATTGCTCAAGAAATTTCTCCCCCCCCCCCCTTTTTTTGAGACAGGATCTCCCTGTAGGCACAGTTGGCCTGGTACTCACTGTGTAGACCAGGCTGGCCTCAGTGTCATGGAGATCCATTTGCCTTTGCCTCCTGAGTTCTGGGATTAAAGGCATGTTCTAACATAGCTGGGTTTAGAATTTTTCTTTTCTTTTAAATTATAAAATTATAAATTCATGGTAAAAACATTTAACAGTGCAGACAAGTTTAAAGTTTTCTACTTTTCCACCCATTGATTTTTCCTTCTCTAGAATTTTCTTATAAGCACAAAAATTCTTATAAGCATAAAATTCATGAACTAACTGAGCAGCATATGCTAGGTATGAGCCAACTGAGGTTTTCTTTTTTCCACTTAATGTCTTTTCCTGTTTCCACACCTTATTCTGTTTAGTGGTGGCCTAGTTGAGTACATTAAAACTGTTGAACAACCAGTCACTCTCTTTTATTTGAATTTATCCAATGGATAAGTGTATACCAATGGAATTGGTGGGCTAAGAGCCCATGTCCTTGATAATTGTGTTTGCTATTAGTAAATTGTCCTTCCACCAACAATAAATAGCTTGGCTTATTCCCATGGGGGTATTTTCTCAGACTGGCATAAACTACTGATTAATAAATTAGTAACACAAAGGTTGAAAATCATTTATGCAATTGGTTAAAAGAGGAGACCATGTTTTCCCTAGTGACCTTTATAGAGATTGGTATTCAGCAGTGTGTGTGTCCAGGGGAGGTGTATATTTCCTGGTTTTCTTCTCAAATTGGTTTGAAACTGGATTTTACTTTCTTTGGCTACTAAAGAAGAAACCCATGTATAAACTTTGGGGAAAGTGGCCAGAGAGTCAGTTTTCTGGTACTATTTGGTAATATGTCTCAATTGAAATTGACATAGAAATGGACCCTCAAAGAAGTTACAGTGTCATCTCAGTGCGCATTGTGCACTGTCATTCTGTGGTAGTGTGTACTGTACCAAATAGAAAATGTGAATGTAAGTGTAACATACTATAATTGTGTGTTACCCCATTTACTTCTGTTACGTCTTCCATGAAGTTTTCTGTTGCTTCTCTGTTCCTACTTTCTTTCTCATTTTTCCCACTCCATGTTGACATCTTTCACACCATCCTTTAAAAATAATTGTTATACTGAATTGGAAAATGATGTATGAAATGCACAAATCATCAATAAAAAAATAATTGTTATAGTTGCTGCTGTGTTTAAGTTCTTTTTCTTTAATATATTTTTAATTTTTTTTTAGCTTTNGGGTCTCCCTTTTAGTACCAGCTGTCCTGGAGCTTGCTCTGTAGACCAGGCTGGCCTTGAACTCACAGAGATCCACCCACCTCTACCTCCCAAGTGCTGGGATTAAAGGCGTGTGTGCCACCGCGCCCAGCTTATTTTTTAAATTTTTTTTTAAAGAGAGGGTTTGCCTATAGCTCTTGTTGGCCTGGAATTTGCTAAGTTAAGGGATTAAAGACTTGCACCACCACACTTGGCTTCTTTTACTTTTGAGCAGATGTGTATGCCTAATCAATGTTTTAAAATTATGTTTATTGATTTGTCTACGTGTATATGTGCATGCATGCATGCCTGAGCCGTGGTTCAAGTAGAGCCAGAAGACAATTTACAGGAGTCAGTTGTTTCCTTCCATCATGTGGATCCCAGGATGGGACTCAGATCAGTACTGTTGGTAGGAAGTGCCTTTATCCACTGAGCCGCCCTGCCCCCATCAAGTAACTAACAGTTGGCTTCTAGTGTTTGTTACCATGGCACATAGAGTTTAGCAGATGACGATTTGATTGGGTGTCCAGTCCAGAATTTTGCATATCTTGGGAGGTTGTTGTGATTGGTAAAGGAAGACTCTCCTAGGTATCTTTTACGGAATGGTACTCATAAAGCTCTCTGGACCTTCACTCTTCTGTGTATTGCTTTCCTGCCCAGGGAAGGACACAGCAACACACCATCTCTTAATGATTTTGTATTTGAAGTAGTTGAGGATGATGCATATTTGAAGATGGTTCCTGGAGCTTCAGGGCGCATGGCAGCTACCAGAGCCCTCACTAACACTGTGAACAGCCCATGTTTTCTGAGAAATCTGGAGGCTCTGTGCTGGATCATACAAGGGCTTGCTGTATTCTTGTCCAGGAGTTCTTGAGTTATCCTAGGGAGAGCCACCCTGAGATTGAGATCCATATGAAACAGGTCTCAGAGGACCTGTCAAATTAGTGAGCTGTAATTGGGCTAACTCTTGGGGTACCTCCTTTTCCAATGCTCAAGTTAATGCTAGAAGGGAGTTAGTTCTTTTCTCTCTCTGCTAGCCCTCTGAGGGTTTACATTTGAGACCTGCTGACACAGCTCCCTCAAGAGCTTCCTAAGGGATAGCTTAAGACCTTATGATAAGCTCTTTGAAAATAAAATCCAAAGCTGCTCTTTTTCCTTACTGCCAAGGTAAGGGGGGTTTCTTTCCTCGCAAATGAAAGAGGCAGGAAGTACGATCTAAGCAAAATGGCCTTTGGAGTTAAATGGTTCTGGGCTGGGATGTGGGCTCTGTGACTTTTTCCTTGAAGAGATGTTATGGACTAGATTATGTCCCTGTAAATTTAAATGGAAGTCCTGGCTACCAGTATCTCAAAAATGTGACTGTATTTGGAGATAAGATTTTAAAAGATGAGACTGAGTTGAACTGTGCCTGTGGGGTGGACCTGATGGAACTTATGTCCTTAGAAGAAGGGGGGATCCCATTCTGACAGAAAGGAGGACAACAGGATTCTGCATACTCCAAGGGCTGACCAGAGAGATGAGGACGGCAAGCAGGCAGCTATGTAGAATTCTAGGAGAGAGAATTTAAGATAAACCAAACCTATGAACATTTGATCTGGGGTTTTCAGTCTCCACAACTGTGAGGTAATGACTTTGTTACTTAAGCCTCCTGGGTGTGTTATTTTGGTATTTATGGCAGTTGGAGTAGACCTATATGGGGGCTTTAGAATATTAACTCCTCTGATTTTGCTTTGGTAAAGAGCATAGCAACAACTGCCCTTTAGACTTGATGTGGAGATCCCACATGTCGACAGGGACCAGCTGCTTTAGTAGCCGTGATGGTGAATCTTCAGTGTCAACCTGATTTGATTTACAATTATCCTGGAAATACAACTCTTGATGTCTGTGAGGGTGCTTCCTGAAAGGTTTAACTAAGGAGGGACAACCTCAGTAGGTGGCATTACCCCATGGGCTGGGGTCCTAGACTAAATAAAAAGGAGAATGGGAGCTGAGTACCAGCATTCATCCCCCACTCTGCTTCTGGACTACCGATGTGATGTGATCAGCTGCCTCTTGCTCCTTCAACCAAACCTTCCCCTCTGTGATATACCTCCCCTTAAAGTAGATCCTTCCTCCTTCAAGTTACTTCATGTTTAGGTTTTTTATCACAGCAATGAGAAAAGTAATACAGTAGATATTCAGAGTAATCCTTAATCACGTAATAATATCACAATGCACTCACTAGTCCTTTTCCTTGTCTAGCTTTTCTGGCTCTAGCCTACTTTGAGGTTTTCTTTTCCCCACTCCTGCACTTTTCTTTTATGTTCTTTTCAAAGACGGGTACAAAGAACTCATGCGATCCGAAAACGTAGGAATTTTATGGGTTTAACAAGCAGTGAAATATTTTCTTTTCAGTCACCCTTTTTAGCCTTTCCATCTGTTAATACACTGTAGATGCTCTAGATAAAATTTTATCTGGGACAAAGATTCAGGTGCTATAATTGATCAGAAGTGACTTTTGGCATGGTATGAATATTTATTGCACATAATATCCTTTGTATCCCGTATCCTGTGACAAAATATCTGACAGAAACAACTTAGAGAAGAAAAAATTCATTTTGGCTCATGGTTTCAGAGCTATCCATCACGGTGTGGAAGACACAACAGAATGGCTCTGTTCATATGCCTGTGAACCATGAAGCAGAGAGTGCCCAGCCCTAGACACCTTCTGTCAACCAGCCTCTAAAGGCTCTTGAATCCCCCACCACAGCCCTGCTGCATGGAGAACAAACACGCAGTGGATGAGCCTCTGGGGGCACAATTCATATTCAAATCACATTTGAGTTAGCTTGCCTACTTTGTTGTAACAAGCAGTACAGACTGAGTAGCTTCCTCAGTAGAGATTTTCCACGGAGATTAGAACTTTGAGATCAAGGTGTGTCAGCAGAATTGATTCTTTATTTTGAGACAGGGTCTTAAAATCTAGCCCAGGCTGGCCCCAAACTCAATATGTAGTCCAGGCTGGCTTGAAACTCATAGTGTCCTACCTGCTTCTTCTGCCTCCCAAGTGCTGGGATTAAATGTGTGAGGCACCATGCTTACTAGAAGAATTGCTTCTTTTTGAGATTTGTGAAGGAGGGAGAGTGTCCCGTGCCTTTCCCCCAGTTGATGGTGTTTTCTGGTATCCTCTGGCTTGTAGATACACCAGCTTGATTTCTGCCTTCATCTTCATGTGACATTATCTCCATTGTCTCTCTTCATGTTATCTCCTTCCCCCTATTTTCTTTTCTTTTTTGAGTAGGGCCTCATGCTGTAGCCTAGGTTTGTCTGAAGCTCACTATCTGGTGCAGATTGGCTTTCCTGTGTCAGCTTCCTGAGTGCTAGGCTTACACCCATGCTAGGCTCAAAAATTTCCTGTTTTTATAAGGATGTTGTAAGTCATATCAGCTTAGGGCCGGGCCCATGCCAGTGAATTCATTGTAACCTGATTATCTGCAGTAACCGTATTTCCAAACAAGGTCACATTCCCAGGTACTGGAGATGAGGACTTGATCATCTTTTAGGAGAATACAATTCAGTTGATGGCAAAAGTTCTATTGGAACCTGGTTTACCATCTGCTCACCTCTGCCGGTGCCTGGAAGCTTTCTACCTGAACAGCCATTCCTGCTTGTTATGCAGGATTCAGCTCAGACATCACCCTCAATATGGATTGATTAAATGAATGAAATAGATTGCAGAGTAAAATGAAAATGTGATTGAAAATTATGCTGAACATAATTTGTCCTTAAAAGTGTGAGAGAACCCCCCTGCACCCCACATCAATGTTACTTGTAAGTTTTTTGTATATATTGGCTGTGTCTCCACCACAGATGTTATTTAAATATCATTTTGTGCCTGTGAATTGGGATGTCGGGCACCTTCCGAATGTCATGTTGTTTCCTGTTCTGTGTACAGAACATGCCAAGAGGATTTAATTTGTTGGATTTTGATTTTTCTTGGCATTGACTCACAATTTGATTCTGATTTTATGATAATTCAAAGGGCAAAACTGGGTAGAACTTTCTCTGAAGTACATGTGGATTCGAAAAAAAAAATACCCTGTGATTTGTGAGCAAGGGAGGCATTCATTAAGGCTAGATAATTAGGTTTATTGAGCTTGTTCTCATTACAACTCGCTATTGCACTGTGCAAAATGCAGAAGTAGCATAGCCAATAGCTGTGGCCGCCAGCACAGTGCAGTTCACACCCGGCACTTGAGAACTAGGCAACAGTACATGCGCAGTTGTACAAAAATATATAGCATAGAAATGAGGAAGTGGTGATTGTTGTGAGTCAGAATGATCCAGAAAGGCTTTGTGGGAGAGCATAATGTAGTTGGAATTGTACTTTATGAATCAGAGATACCAGAAGAGAAGGGAGATTACCAGTCCCAGGTCATATTGACATATCACTAAACTGTGGTATATAGTGAGCTATTTTGGTTTCTTTTGTTCATTTTGGTTTTGTTGATTTTTTTTATTTTTTGACATAGGATCTCATGAAGCCCAGGTTGGCCTTGAATTAGCTCTGTAGTCCAGATTAATGCTGAACTTCTGTTCCTCCTGTCTCTGCCTTTCAAATGCTGAGATTATAGGCACGAGCCAATATTCCCAGCTATCTAGTTTGTTTGTTTATTTATTTTTATTGTTATTAAACTTTTCATACATCATTTCTGAGTCCAACTTAGACTCATTTCCCTCTCCATGCTCCCTGCCCTACCCAAGTTCATACACTCTGCCATACGTGTCTTGCATGTTTTTGAGTCTTTGCAGCATTTTTTTTCAAAGCAGAAGATTATTGTTTTAGGGAGAACTTCACTGCCAGCTATCTTGTTTTTTAAAGTTAATTTTGTTCACAGGGTAGGTGGTGATATGAACTGTGATAGGAAAATATTGGAAACATCTTACATATGCACCAATTTAGGGTTTATAAATGATAGTACGTCTCTACAGTATAGTCTGTAGTACAACCATACAGTACAGTGTGCAGTCAGAGAAAAGAATGAAGGGTTCTAGGGATATGGCTCAGTGGCTAACAGTGTTTGCTACATAAACATGAGGACCTAAGTTCAGATGTTCAGCACAAACATAGAAAGCTGGGCATAGCTGTGTGTGTCTTCAGCCCTCGCACTAGAGAGGTGGAGACATGAGAATCACTGGAGCTTGCTGGCCACCAGGCTGGCTCCAAGTTCAGTGAGTGACCCTGCCTCAAAGGAATAAGGTTGAGAGTGATAGAGCAGGACATTACATGTCCTTCTCTGGCTTATCTGTACACAGGTTGTGTGTGTGTGTGTGTGTGTGTGTGTGTGTGTGTTTGTGCGTGTGTGTGTGTGCGTGTGTGTATGTGTGTATCCACATCCACAAGTGCACATATACCACACATACTTACACACTGTGCTGGATAGCTTTGGTGTCAACTTGACACACTTGGATTGAGGGAGCCTCAATTGAGGAATTTCCTCCATTGGACTGGCCTGTGGCCATGTCTGTGGGGTATTTTCTTGATTGTTGAGCAATGTGGAAGGGCCTGGTCCACTGTGGGTGGTGCCACCCATGGGCAGGTTGTCGTACATGGTATAAGAAAGCAGGCTGGGCATGGGCCAGAGGAGCAAGCCAGTAAGCAGCATTCCTCCATGGCCTGTGCTACAGCTCCTGCCTCAAAGCTCCTGCTCTGAGTTCCTACCTTGGGCTCCCTAAGTGATAAACTGACCTGGGAGATGTGAGCCAAATAAACCCCACCCCCATGTTGGTATTGGTCAGAGTGGTTTTTGTCACAACAATTGAAGAGAAACTAGAACACACACCAAAAGAAAAAGTATGAGCAAGAATGCTTTCTACCAATATGAAGAGACCTCTCAAACTATTAAGTTAGCAGAGAAAGGTGTGAGGCAGTGTGAATGATAAGTTAGTGTAGGGGTTTGCTTGAAGAAACTGGACAATCCCCAAGAAACCACTGAAAGTAATTTCCTGAGAGAGTTAATTCTGTGAAGAAAGTTATGGGAGTTTTTTTTGGAATTACATTGAATCTGTATATTACTTTAGGAAGGATGGCCATTTTTACTATATTAATTCTTCCAATCCATGAGCATAGGAGGTCTTTCATTCTTCTGGTATCTTTTTCAGTCTCTTTCAAGGATTTTTAATTTTCATTGTAGAGATCTTTAATGTCTTTGGTGAGGTTTGATCCCATATATATATATCTATCATATATATACATATATTATTCTATATATCATTTTTTATATCAAATGATTGAAATCACCAAAATAGCTCCGAATTAAAAAAAGAAAACAAATTTTATGTGTATGAGTGTATGTCTGCATGTAAGTAGGTGTACCATGTCATGGCACTGCTGTGGAGGTAAGAAGAGGGGACATATTCACCCTGGCACTGGAGTTAAGGGCTCCTTAGCCCCAGGTGTGCGGGGAATCAAACCCGGGTCCTCTGCCATGAGCAGTCAGTGCTCTTAACCGCTGGCCTCTCTCAGCCCCATCTCGTGAATTTTTTTTGAGGTTATTGGGAATGGGAAGGTCTCCCTGTTATCCCTTCTCCAATTGCTTCTTGTTGGTGGATAAGAAAGAGTGCTGATTTTTCTAGATTAATTTTGTAACCCTGCCACTTTACTGAACACTATTAATCATTTTAGGAGTTTTCCGGTGGACTTTTGTTGGCCCTATGTCTACTATTATGTCATCTGCAAAAGGGGTAGTTTGACTACCTCTTTTCAATTAGTACTCTTTAATTTTCTTTCTCTTGTCTTACCTGCTTAGCAAGTGTTTCAAGCCACTATATTGAAGAAGGGACTTGCGAATAGGGGCAGGCAGGCCTGCCTTCTGGTTCCTGACTTAAGTGGAATGCTTCTAATTTTCTTGCCTATTCTTAGACCAATGTTGACTGTCGGGTTGTCTGTATATAGCTTCTAATTATGTGAGGCAAATCTTCCCTAGGCTAATTCCCTTCTAGGACTTTAAACATGAAGGACTGCTGGATTTTGTCAAACGGCCTTTTCTGCATCAATTGACGTGGCCAGTGGTTTTTCTTTCTGTCCATTTATGTGCTTGATGACATTTATTGATTATTGATGTTGACCATTCCTGCATCTCTGGACTAAATCTGACTTGGTCATGTGTATTACCTTTTGGATGTGTGCCTGTATGCATTGCAGTGTTTTTGAGAATTTTTAAATTTATATTCATTAAGGAAATGGGCCTATAGTTTTCATTTTTGGTTGTATCTTTGCCTGATTTTTTGTCTTAGAGTGATGCTGGCTTCAAAAAAAGAATTTGGGAGAATTCTTCTGGAAAACAAACCTTTTTGAGACTGGATTTCCTTGTAGCCCAGCTAGCCTGGACTTCATTAAATAGAACAGGCTAGCCTTGCCCCCACAGATATCTGCTTGCCTCTGTCCTCTCCCATTGTGGGATCAAAACCATGCACCAACATGCTATGCGAAACAGACCTACTCTTAACATCATCATCTTTACAAAGATTCTCACTGAAAGTCTTACCACTATGCTGAGAAAAAAATGAGGTTCTGGAATTAGAACTTATGCTGGTAAGAAAGCATGGAAGGAGATGTGATCTGAGTTTTGAGTCTTGTTGATTTGCTGAACTTTGTGCCAGTTTGTGCATTTTTATTGTAAGCCTGGTTTCCAAGACTCTCCTGTTAGCAAGCAGATGGTTTCAGTGATCATTGATTGGCTTCATTTTTTGAAACCACTTTGGGGAACATAGTGGCCTGGATTTTCCAGTAGAAGGATTTATTAATCCTGCTGGTCTTTAAATGCCAAGACTCTTGGAAATTGAGTTCCCTAATGTCTTGGAAGTAACCCCTGGAAAATTGGAAATAGTGAATTGATTGCTTGGTGTACTTGGAATAGAAAATTAAAGCCATGGATACAGTTTATTTCAGCTACAAATGCCCCCGCCTCCGAAGTAGTTCTATTGCATTGTGGGTGCTACATGCTCCTTATCCCAGCAATTGGGAGGCAGAGGCTAAAGCGGATCTCTATGAGTACCAAACCAGCCTGGTTACATAGTGAGTTCAAGGGCATCAGCGGGACACCACAGGAAGACCTGTATCAAAAAGACAAAAAAAAACCAAATTACTGATTCATTTCCCCATTTCATAGAGCAGTAACAACTTTGCGGCTCTTAACCACTCTATGGTGTCATTAGTGATTTCAAAGAATATCCAATTCTTTTAAATTACCAAAATACAGATTTGCAATGAAGAAAAGGTTTGGGAGTTGCCTCCAGGCCCAGTGAACCACAGTGCTCTTTTTCTGAACTGGAGAAATCTGCCCTGACTTCTAGAGGGTGCTGGAACCTGGCGTGCTGTGCTGCTGAAAACAATTAGGAAAGACGCTGCGGCTCTGCTGTGAGTGCGAGTGGCCTCATGTGGTAGTGAGCGCTGTGTTGAGTAGCGAGGGCCTCTGTGGAGCAAGGGCTGTTGGGTAGAGTGCGGTCCCTTGACAGCTAGGACTGTTAGACTGGTGACCAACACAGTGGCAACACGCACAGCTGTGCTATGGAGAAGCATTCTTGCAGATGGCCTTCCAGAATGCCTGTAGGTGTCTCCAGAAAGATATTGTCTTGAAAAGCATTCTGCTGCCTTTCTGTTTCATTGTTGTCATTTTTTTTTATGAGTGTGGGTTCATGGGTTTGTGGGTTTGGTGTGTGGTGTGTGTGTGTGGTGGTGTGTGTTGGTTATATATTCGAGTGTTTATTCCGGATTATAGAACGAGGAGCGTCACGCAGTCAACAGCTTGAGGCAATGCCATATTTTTCTTTTTTAATTTATTTATTTGGATTTTTATGTGTATGAGGTATTGCCTGCCATTTGTGTAAGTGTATTCTGTTAGCAATGCTCATGGAGGTCAGAAGAGTACATAAGACTCCTGGAATGGAGTGACAGCGGTATTCGCCGCTGTGTGTTGCTGGAAATCAAACCCAGGCACCTGCAAGAACAAGCAGTGTTCTTAACCACCTCGAGACATCTTCCTGGCCCTACTATTGTTTCCTTGACGGGACCGACATCTCTGGTGGCCTGGAGCTCACCAAGCAGGCTAGGCACGAACTAGTCGAATCACCTGTTGTCTCCGCCTTCCCCAGCAATGGGTTTCTACGTGTGTGCTGCCACGTTGACTTTTTATTTAAAGGGTNCTGTGGCATGGCGATATATATATATATATATATATATAATTTTTTATATCAAATGATGAAATCACCCAAAATAGCTGGAATAAAAAAAGAAAAAAAATTTATGTGTATGAGTGTACTGTCTGCATGTAAGTAGGTGTACCCATGTCATGCAATGCTGTGGAGGTCAGAAGAGGGTGACATATTCCCCTGGAACTGGAGTTAAGATGGTCCTTAGCCCCATGTGGTTGCTGGGAATCAAACCCGGGTCCTCTGCCAGAGCAGTCAGTGCTCTTAACCGCTGAGCCATCTCTCCAGCCCCAATTCGTAGATATTTTTTTTGAGGTTATTGGGAATGGGAAGGTCTCCCTGTAGTCCTTCTCCAATTGCTTGTTGTTGGATAAAGAAAGGCTGCTGATTTTTCTAGATTAATTTTGTAACCTGCCACTTTACTGAAACTATTAATCATTTTTAGGAGTTTTCCGGTGGAATTTTTGGTGTCCCTTATGTATACTATTATGTCATCTGCAAAATGGGATAATTTGACCACCTCTTTTCCAATTAGTACTCCTTTAATTTCTTTCTCTTGTCTTACTGCTCTAGCAAGAGTTTCAAGCACTATATTGAAAAGGACTGGAGATAGGAGGCAGGCAGCCTTGCCTTTCTGGGTTCCTGACTTTAAGTGGAATGCTTCTAATTTTTCTGCATTTAGAACAATGTTGACTGTGGGTTTGTTGTATATAGCTTTAATTATGTTGAGGAATCTTCCCTCAGGCTAATTCCCTCTAGGACTTTAAACATGAAGGCATGTTGAATTTTATCAAAGGCCTTTTCTGCATCAATTGACGTGGCCATGTGGTTTTTTCTGTCAGTCCATTTATGTGCTTGATGACATTTATTGATTTATGTATGTTGGACCATCCCTGCATCTCTGGAATAAATCTGACTTGGTCATGGTGTATGACCTTTTGGATGTGTGCCTGTATGCAGTTTGCAAGTGTTTTATTGAGAATTTTTCATCTATATTCATTAAGGAAATGGGTTTATAGTTTCATTTTTTGGTTGTATCTTTGCCTGATTTTGGTATTAGAGTGATGCTGGCTTCATAGAAGTAATTTGGGAGATTTCTCTCTGGAAAACAAACCTTTTTTGAGACGGGATTTCCCTGTAGCCCCAGCTAGCCTGGACCTCATTATATAGAACAGGCTAGCCTTGCCCCCACAGATATCTGCTTGCCTCTGCCTCTCCATTGCTGGGATCAAAACCATGCACCAACATGCTATGCGAAACAGACCTACTCTTAACATCATCATCTTTACAAAGATTCTCACTGAAAGTCTTACCACTATGCTGAGAAAAATGCAGGTTCTGGAATTAGAACTTATGCTGGTAAGAAAGCATGGAAGGAGATGTGATCTGAGTTTTGAGTCTTGTTGATTTGCTGAACTTTGTGCCAGTTTGTGCATTTTTATTGTAAGCCTGGTTTCCAAGACTCTCCTGTTAGCAAGCAGATGGTTGTCAGATCATTGATCTGGCTTCATTTTGAACCCATTTGGGGAACATAGTGGCCTGGATTTTCCAGTAGAAGGATTTATTAATCCTGCTGGTCTTTAAATGCCAAGACTCTTGGAAATTGAGTTCCCTAATGTCTTGGAAGTAACCCCTGGAAAATTGGAAATAGTGAATTGATTGCTTGGTGTACTTGGAATAGAAAATTAAAGCCATGGATACAGTTTATTTCAGCTACAAATGCCCAGCCTCAGAAGTAGTTATATTTGCATTGTGGTGGCACATGACTTTATTCCCAGCACTTGGGAGGCAGAGGCAAGCGGATCTCTCTGAGTACAAAACCAGCCTGGTCTACATAGTGAGTTCAAGGACAGCGGGAACCACAGGAAGACCCTGTCTCAACAGAACAAAACAAAACAAAATACTGATTTCATTCCCCATTTTCATAGAGCAGTTAAAAACTTTGGGGTCTAACACTCTATGGTGTCATTAAGTGCATTTCAAAGAATATAATTCTTTTAAAATACAGAATTTGCAATGAAGAAAAGGTTTGGGAGTTGCCTCCAGGCCCAGTGAACCACAGTGCTCTTTTTCTGAACTGGAGAAATCTGCCCTGACTTCTAGAGGGTGCTGGAACCTGGCGTGCTGTGCTGCTGAAAACAATTAGGAAGACAGCTGAGCTCTGTGTGAGTGAGAGTGAGCCTCATGTGGTAGTGAGAGCCTCGTGTGGTAGCGAGGGCCTCATGTGGTAGCAAGGGCCTCGTGTGGTAGTGAGGCTCCCTTGACAGTATGACTGTTAGACTGGTGACAACACAGTGGCAAAGAACAGCTGTGCTATGGAGAAGCATTCTTGCAGATGGCCTTCCAGAATGCCTGTAGGTGTCTCCAGAAAGATATTGTCTTGAAAAGCATTCTGCTGCCTTTCTGTTTCATTGTTGTCATTTTTTTTTATGTATGTGTGGGTTCATGGGTTTGTGGGTGCGTGTGTGTGTGTGTGTGTGTGTGTGTGTGTGTGTGTGGTATATATTCATATGTGTATTCACGGATATAGAAACGAGGAGAGTCACTGGCAGTCACAGCTGAGGCACTGCCCATATTTTTTCTTTTTTATATTTTATTTATTTTTATTTTATGTGTATGAGTGTATTGCCTGCATGTGTGTAAGTGTACTTATGTTAGGCAATGCTCATGGAGGTCAGAAGAGGACATTAGACTTCCCTGGAACTGGAGTGACAGATGGTTATTAGCCGCTGTGTGGATGCTGGGAATCAAACCCAGGTCACCTGCAAGAACAGCCAGTGTTCTTCACCTCTGAGCCATCTTTCTGCCCCCTCCTCTTGTTTCTTGAGACAGCATCTCTGAGTGGCCTGGAGCTCACCAAGCAGGCTAGGCTAAGAATTTCAGGGATCCACCTGTCTGTCTCTGCCTTCCCAGCACTGGGTTTATAAGTGTGTGCTGCCACGTTGACTTTTTATTTAAAGGGTCCTAGAGATCCAACTCAGATCCTCATGATTGTGTAGCGAACATTTTACCAACTGAGCTCTCTCCTCAGCTCTGGTGTTTGTTTTGTTTTGTTAAGGAGTCCCAGTCTTACTGGGCTGCTTAGGGTGGTCTTGAACCCCTGGGCTCAAATGATCCTTCTGTTTCTGCCTCTACCTCCTCCACAGCTCTATGTATAGAACGAGTGCCACTAGGTCCAGGGGGCAGGGCTCTCTGGTTGATGCCTGTGCATGCAAAGCTTTCCTTTCTTTTCTTCTCCCACCACGATGGCTAGTTGTCTTGGGAACTGACCTGGGATCTGAGTGGAGGTGCTGGTGGAATTATCCCTTGAAGTCTCAATGGACCGTAAATTCGGTTCCTGGGTCTGCCACAACAAATTATATAAATTGGGTGCCTAAACCAGCAGAATTATATTATTCCACATGTCCAGAGGCCAGAGGTTCCAAACCAAGGTGTTTTCCTACAGTTCTGAAGAGAAACTGCTCCCAGCCTCTCCCTGCCTGTGCTGACTCCTGCCCTTCTTGGCTTCTTCAGCTTGTGGCCATGTCACTCCAAGCCTACCTCCATCCTCATACTACCTTCTTGTGTACATCTTCTCCTTGTCTCACATGGGGACACCTGCCAGTGGATTTAGAGACTGCCCAGATACTTCAGAATGCTCTTTTCTTTTTTTTTGTTATTTTTTATGTGTATCGGTATACTGTCTGCATGTAGGTTGGTGGACCTGTGTCATGCAATGCTGTGAAGGTCAGAAGAGGGTGTCAGTGTCCCCTGGAACTGGAGTTAAAGACGGTTCTTAGTCACCATGTGGGTGCTGGGAACCAAACCCAGGTCCTCTGCAAGAGCAGTTGGTACTCTTAACTGCTGAGCCATCTCTCCAGCCCCCAGAATGCTCTTTTCATCTGAAGATCTTTAACCATATGTGTAATGACCCTTTCTCCAAATAATGTCCCATTTCTAGATGTTTGGAACTAGGCTGTCACTGTGTCTATTCAGGAGCATCTCCAGTCTCCCTCCTACTGTGAAAATGTTGAGCTGTGACTGAGCCTTGAAAAGGAATCAGAAGGGAAAGAAATCCATTGTTGATAATAGTTTAAAAGAGTTAGTCCTTATATTTATTTAATTATTGTGATAAAATACATAAACAAATGCTTTCTTTACATATTTTCATGTGTATGTTTATGCATGTTTTTTCATGTGTGGGTACACATGTATGTGGGTGCATATTTGTGCATGTGCATGTACAGGCCCAAGTTTGATGTCAGGAAATCATCCTTGATTGCTCTTTTATCTTCTTTATTGAGGCAGGATCTCTCAATCAAACCCAGAGTTTGCTGATATGGATAGGTAGTCTTTTTTTTTTTTTTCTTTTTGTAGTAGCTCCATGTTTTAATTTTTTAAATGGAATTTTTGTAAATTTCATACAATGTATTTTGACCATATTTAGATCCTCTCCACTATCTGCAGCCTCCTGACTACCCCTGCCCAATTTCATGTACTCTGGTGTGTGTGTGTGTGTGTGTGTGTGTGTGTGTGTATGTATGTATGTGTGTGTGTGCGCGTGGTTGAGTTGGGGTTTCTTTCTCACTTCCCCATGTCTCTGCTGAGATTTTGTCTGGCTTAAGCTTACTTGAGACTGGTGTATGCTGTCACCATACTAGTTCATATAAGTGACTGCCCAGCTGTGTGGAAAGCTCTTGTTCCTTGTGGTCACCGACTCCTCTGGCTTTTACAATCCTTCCACGGACATGGCTACTCTTGCTAGCCTGATTGCTCTGGGCATCCTCTGTAGCTGCTTTCAGATGCCGGAATTACAGGTGGGTTGCCACGCCCACATAGCATTTACAAGGATTACTGAGGATCCAAATTCTTGTCCTCATGCTTTGGTCGGATGTGCTTTAACCACAGAACCAACTTCCCAGCCTCCATCTAACAGTTCTTAAGTGACCAGATCTTTGGCATTATAAATATTCATATTGTTGTATAACCATCACCACCATCCTTCTCTAAAACATTTCTGTCTTCTCAAACTGAAACTGTACCCCCTAAACACCAGCTCCCCATTTCATTTGTTCAAATTGTTGCCTTAGAATTCTTCAACAATTAAAAAAATTATTTTTACTTTATGTGTATGAGTGTATTGCTCAAATATGTGTAAGTCCACCTGTGTTGTGCAATGCCTGACAAGGTCAGAAGAGGGTGTTGGATCCCATGGAACTGGAATTACGGGCAGTTGTTAGCCACCATATGGGTGCTGAGAATTGAACCAGGGTCCTCTGCAATAGCAGTCAGTGCTTTTACCCAATGAGCCATTTTTCCAGCCCTGAATTCTTCAAAATTTTAAGAAGTATTATGCTATCATTTAAAAAGTCTTCCTGGGGCCTAGCAGTTAAGAGCACCGACTGCTCTTGAGAGGACCCGGGTTCAGTTCACCCACTTGGCGGCTGAGAACCGTCTTTAACTCCAGTTCCAGGGAAATCCGACACTCTCTTCTGACCTCCGTTGCATTGCATGACATGGGTGTACAAACCTACATGCAGACAGTACATTCATATACATAAAAAATAAATAAAATTTTAAAAGTCTTCCTGGTCATTAGAAAGAACTTTTCAAAAATTGCTTTCTTAATGCATATTTAGACATTATAAAATTAACTCATTTGAAGTACATAGCTTTATTTATTTTAGTAATTTTATCTTCTTATACAATCATTACCATAAAATACCTTAGAACATTTTTATTTACCTCATAAGATCCTTCATGCCCATTAATTTTCATTCCTATCTCCAGCCATATTGCCTGTTGTATGTGTCTGTAGATCTTCTTTTTTTTGGGGGGGGGGATGCTTTCTGTAGAACTTAATTTAAAACTTAAGTGTACCTTTCTGATTTGAAAACACAGAGAGATATAATCCTGTTACGGAGAATCTGTTGGAAACAGAGGCTCTCTCGCCAACTCTTAGACCTACCAAGTCACATTAAAAAAAATCCCCAAGGGATTCCTGTGCCTATTTGATGTATGGGTACACTGATAGGCTGTATCTACTATCTTGATCCTTTGTCCACTTAATATATTATAAGAATTCCCCCAAACTTGGAATCTCTTCTGAGAGCATTTACAATTTTTTTATTTTATTTTCATTTTATGTGTACGAGTGTTTTATCCCCATGTATGTAAGTGTCCCACCATGTGTGAGGTGCTTGCAGGGGCCAGAAGAGGGCATCAGATCACCTGGAACTGTATATTGAAGGACAGTTGTTGGCTGCCATGTGCATTCTGGGAACCAAATCTGGGTTTTGGGAAAGAACAGTCAGTGCTCTTAACTACTGATTGTATCTGTCCAGTCCCTTGTTTTCCTTTTTTTTTTTAATATTTCTGAGAACACTTTAAATCCCAGTGTATGAATTTTTCACATTCTATTTAAGCAACACTTCACGGCAGATATTGGATTTCCCATCATTTTGCCCTTGAAAATAAAAATATGGTGATCATATTTGTATGTAAATGTCCATATATTGCTTGGTATCTATGGTGATATTGATCCCACTTTAGGATTCTAAAAGCCATAATTCTAGATATACTGCTACGATTTAAAAAGTACAGATAATTGCTTACCAGTGTAGCCAGTCATTTAAAGCACCGTTTTCCTAGGAACTGGACCCAAAGCTGAGCTTATCATGGAAAATCTGGGCCCCCAACAAGCAATGTTAAGAGAATTTAGCTTATTCTGATCTTATTTCCTTGAGTATTGGTTTCATTGGTGGGTGAAATGGGTAAATGAATCAAAATGGCACCAAAAAGGAGGTACAGGTTGTTTGACATAAGATCTCACTATATTTCCCAGGCTGCCCTCAAACCTCAGAGGAAACTCCTGCCACAGCCCGGAGTGTGAAATAGACAGGGACAAAAAACTGGATCTGTATCTAATAACTTTCTCATCCATTCTGTCTGTGCTAAACTTCCACTAGTTTGTTCTGCCCTTGCAAACCGCCCTGTGTGTCACCCCAGAAGGCCTGCTGCTTAAGCAATATCCTCCAAGGTGTGAACTCATGATTATGGGAGTGGTGGCACCTTTCTCAAAGCACACAAATGAGATTTCTATTCAGCTTTCCTTCTTCTCATTACAATCAGAGTCTCTTAAATGTTTAATGATCTCCCCAGTCCCTGAGTCCTTGGGGAATATGAGTATGTGATATTGAGACTTGTGCATCCTTCTCACATCTGCTCAGCTGCCAGGCTCATTACGTCAAGGAGGAATTGAGTGTCTAAGAGGTTGAGCTTGAATTTTCTCATTCCATTTTCTGTATTACTATTTCCTCTGAACTTTCCACTGCTCTAATGTTTCCTGAAAAGACCCAGCTCTTCTTTCTTTCTGGGGGAGGCAGCAGATAAGGATGAGTAGGTTAGGGAAGAATCCAAGCCTCTTCTCCAGTGTTCGTCCCTAAGGGTTTGGATCTAGCAGCATTCCAGGGCCCTGGGACCTCCTGCAACTTCTCCATGTGAACAGCCATTTTGTTTCTCTAACAGTGGCTCCTCGTACCTATCAGAACTGAGAAATCTTGTTAAAATATGGTGTTTGATCTCAGCCTAATGACTTCTGGTTCAGTAGTGTTGGGTTAGGACCAGAGAATCCACCCTTTTAGAAGGTTCTTTTGTGCTGCTGTTCTTCGGAACCTCAGTTTTTAATTTATAATAATGGGTTTTATTATACAAAGTAAAATTGTATTTTGTTCCCATTTGCTTCCCTGTTACTTTCAACTTGTTCCCCTTTACCTTTCTTGCTGGTCCCCTTCATTCTTCTAGTAGTTTCCCTTTTGATTTTATGCCATGATGTCATATACATATATTTAAATCTAGATTTCACATATGAGAGAAAACATTCAGTATTTATTTTTCCTCTATTACCTTTCTGTTCTCCCTCCCTTTTATTGCCCCCAACACTCTCCTATTTTCATGCCATATTTGTGGATATTTCTGTCTCTCTCTTTCTCTCTCTCTGAATATATATATATTCATCATATGAGGGAAAACATGCAAACTTTGTCTTCCTGTGCCTGGTTTACTTTTTTTTTTTCTTTGAGACAGGGTTTCCCCATAACCCCAGCTGGCCTGGATCTCACTCTGTAGACCAGGCTGGCCTTGAACTCACAGAGATCCGCTTGCCTCTACTTCCCGAGTGCTAGGATTAAAGGTGTGCACCACCACACCTGGCTTAAAGATGGTTCTTAGCTGCCATGTGGGTGCTGGGAATCAAACCCAGGACCTCTGCAAGAGCAGTCAGTGCTCTTAATTGCTGAGCTATCTCTCCAGCCCTGGTTTACTTTTCTTAATGTGATGATCTCCAGTACCATCCATTTTCCTGCAAATGACATAATTTCTTTCTTTCTTTTTTCTTTTTTTTCTTTTTTTTTTTTTTTTTTTTTTTTTTTT
>VZQC01007525.1:888936-920052 GCA_009823505.1 Rhizomys pruinosus
GTATGTATATGAATGTACTGTCTGCATGCAAGTCTGTGTACCCGTGTCGTGCAACGCCGCGGAGTTCAGAAGAGGGTCTCGGATTCCCCTGGAACTGGAGTTCTCCTGGAATTGGAGCTTCAGACGGTTCTCAGCCGCCATGTGGGTGCTGGGGATCGAACCCGGGTCCTCTGTAAGAGCGGTCGGCGCTCTTAACCGCTAGGCCATCTCTCCAGCCCCAGTAATTTCATTCTTTATGGCTGGATAAAACTCATGTGTGTGTGTGTGTGTGTGTGTGTGTGTGTGTGTGTGTGTGTGTGTATGTGTGTATTTTTCCACTGGTCTAGTGATAGACACCTTGGCTAGTTTCATCAATAAACATGGATGTTCAAGTATGCTAACTTAAGACTCCTTTTTATCTATACCTACGAGTGTTATAGCTGGGTCATATGGTAGTGCTATTTCAGTTTTGAGGAACCTCCATACTGATCTCCATTAGTGGTTGGACTAGGTTACATTCCCACCAGCAGTTAGTAAGGTAAAACTCCACATTGAAAGCTACTCTAGACTGCCCCACATTGCTTCTCTTCCCCTGTAGTAGCTTCCAAGTAGGTGAAACATGCAGAAGGATTGGCACATGTGAGACTTTTGGGTCCAGGAATCCTTTCCAGACCTCTGAATGCACTGCTTCATGTGGGAGTGTGGTGGGGTGCTTGTTCAATCTCCTGCTTGCTGCATCTATGAAGGAGGCTTCAGATCGGCCCTAGAGTTATAAAGCACAGTAGCTCATTCAAATCATGCTACCCCACCTGCAATTTTATTCATCCATGGTCAACTATAGGCTGAAAACATTAAATGGAAATTTCCAGAAATAAACAACTCATAAATTTTAAATTACATGCCATTCTGAGTAGTGTGATGAAATCTCACACCATCCCACTCCATCCTGCACCATTCTGCCAGGGATATGAATCATCCCTTTGTCCAGCTTATTCTCACTCTATAGTCTGCTACCTATCCATTAACCACTTTGGTATTGATAATCAGATTGCCTGTCATGGCATCACAATACTTGTATTCAAGAAACCATGATTTTAGTGAATACTGTCCCCTAAACAACAAACTTTAACATCGGTCTAAGAATGCTATTTTATGTTATCAGTAATCTCTTTCTGAACCAAAATTAGAAATTTAACTATTATAGGTACATATGTATGGGAATAACCACAGGATATGTAGAGTTTGATGCTATTCTTTTTTTTTTTTTTTTTGCTATTCATAATTTTAAGTATCTTCTGGAGACTTGGATCATATTCCTCTCTGAAAAAGGGGGAGGGGGGCTACTGTTCATCTAGAATTGGGGACGAGGGTATTGAATCATTTAGGAAGACAGGGAACTCAGGGAGAACAGAGACTCAGATCCTTAGGTCTTCCTAAGGGACACTTCTGGGACACTAGAAAGTTGGTGAACGTAGGTTCTAGGGCCTTGGCCAGCTGCATGCCGTTGTATTTTGTTCAGATTGGGTTGTCCTGAACATTATGACCTTTAAAATCTTGCTATGTGTCTTGACATCTCTTTTCCTCTGGGTAGGGAAGGGCAGCTTTCCCAGAAGGACCCCACAGGTCCCTTACTGTGTCCCTGACTCCCATTTGGTAGCACAGAGTCTCTCTTAGTTGCTGTTGGCATCTGCAGTCTTTAGTGAAATGGGGTGGGCCATGGTTCTTCAAATTGTGTTTTTGAGGACTTATATTTTGTTTTTACTCTCCAAAGACTTCAGTAAAGTTGATGGTAGCTGAAGAAGGTTGGGGATACAGAATCTTGATTCAACTCTGTCTTGTTTCTAGGTGGGTCTTTCCCCAATCGTGGCTGCACTTGGGTGCAGTTTCAATACAGATTTTGGTGGTAGGTGGCTGGTGGTTTGGTATAGGTCACAGGGATGTTAAAATAAGCAGGGTGGCAAGGGTGCCTGTGAGCGCCTTAGCAAGCTAGATTTACATTGAATTCTATTGTCCTTTGACCAAGGGACAAGACTGCTTAGAGCTCTGGTTTTTAGGTCATTTTGAAGAAAATAAATCCTAAGGTCTTTATTTCCTGTAAGCTAACAGAAACAATTAAATCCTTTTTTATGGGGGGGGGGAGAGAATGAATTCTTGGCACCTTTGATCAACCTTTGGACTAGTCACATTTGTGCTAAATGCTAACAGAATTCCCTGTGGATACTGCAGGATAAGGATACCATCTTATTGTTGCCAGTGTGCAAGGGGTGAATGAGGCTACCACACTTGCTAGTAGAGTTATTAAATATCAATGAGGGCTAATAAATGTGAAGTAGCTTGCAAATCTTTTTATTTTATTTTATTTTATTTTTGGTCTTTTCGAGACAGGGTTTTCTTGTAGCCCCAGCTGTCCTGGAACTCACTCTGTAGACCAGGCTGGCCTTGAACTCACAAAGATCCGCCAGCCTCTGCCTCCCAAGTGCTAGGATTAAAGGTGTGCACCACCACGCCCGGCGTAAATCTTTTGATATTATAGCTGTTTCAGTGAAAACACAGCTGCTAAGATATTTCCTAACTCTAATCAAGAAGGTAATTTGCTTTAAGGCCATTTAAGCCAGATTGTTAGTGCCTTTGGATCATTCAGAAGCATGAACAGGGCTGCATCTCTGAAAAAGATGAATAGACAATGAACAAAGTTGCAACAGTGTCTACACTGCTGAATGCAAACATCTATGGCCCAGGTTTTCAGAATAGACTAAGGGCTAATTTGTTGTGTGGTTTATTAATGGACCACGGTTGACACTAAATTAATACAGCTAATTCTTCCATTTAGAGTTAATGTTTGCACTAAATTTTCTCCAGTAATGAGTGATTTAGAGTAAGCAGGCATGTCAGGTTAAGATATAGTGCTAATATTTCAGGAGAAACATTGAACAAGGCATGATGTGTAAATCAATAGATGAAAATGTGAGATAAAAATTTCCAGAGGGGCTGGAGAGATGACTCAGCTGTTAAGAGCACCAACTGCTCTTTCAAAGGACCCGGGTTTGATTCTCAGCACCCACATGGTGGCTAAGAACCGTCTTTAACTCCAGTTCCAGGGGAATCTGACAGCCTCTTCTGACCTTCGTGGCATTGCATGACATGGGTGCACCTACCTACATGCAGAGAGTACACTCATATACATTAGATAAAAAAAAACTTTCCAGAAAAGGCTTATGTACTAATTAAAAACACTCAATTAGCAGAAAATGTAGCCTACCCAACATTTAGATTGGTTTGGAAGCCAACTGAATGGGAGAGAAATGTTTCTAGTTCTGTGGTAGCATCAGCTTTCCTGGTGTATTTTGGAGCTATGGACAAAGGCATGGCACTTTATTTCCATTAGGCTGGTTAGAATGGAGGGGGCGGACTGAGGATTGATTGTAGAAGCTTTTTTGTTTTGTTGTTTATGGCTTTTTTGTTTAGTTGTTTATGAGACAGGGTCTCATGTAAACCAGGGTATCCTTGAATTCACTATGTAGCTGAGAATGGCCTTGACCTTTTTTTTTTTAATTTTATTTCCGTATGTGTATGAATGTACTGTCTGCATGCAAGTCTGTGCACCTGTGACGTGCAACGCAGCGGAGGTCAGAAGAGGGTGTCGGACTCCCCTGGAACTGGAGTTCTCCTGGAATAGGAGTCTCAGACGGCTCTTGGCCGCCATGTGGGTGCTGGGGATCGAACCCGGGTCCTCTGCAAGAGTGGTCGGTGCTCTTAACCGCTAGGCCATTCTCCCACCCCCGCACCTTGTTTTTTTTTATTTTTCTTTTTTTTAATCCTCCTGCCTCCACCTCCCTAGTACTGCAGAATTTAGTTTTGTACTGTGCTCATGAAGAGCTGTGGAGGGATTTGCCTTGAATCTGTTCATTGGCTTCAGCTCTCAAGTCTGATAAATGTCTTAATGTTAGGGCACAGATGGCATTTCTTGGGGACCAGTGGCAAATTCTTAATGAAATCTACTTTCCTCAGTAGGCTTCATGCATCATTCTGCAGATGATCCAGCAAGTCTGGCCAGCTTCCGGAGTCTACCTTTGTAAAGTTGGATGGTTCTTGCAATTATTTTTGGTCACATCTTTTTAGTTTTCTCTATAGCTTGAGAGTATAGTAGCCCCTCTTATCTCTATGTAATATGTTCCAAGATCCCCAATGAATGTTTGCAAACTTCAGATGTTCTAAACCTTATACAACCTGTTTTTCCCCTTATACACCCATACATGCTTATGATAAAATTAGTTTATAGATTGGGCACAGATTAACACCAATAATAAATAGAACAGTTTAAATATATGTTACCATAGAAATTATGTGAATGTTGTCTCAAAATATTCTCACTGGGCTTGGCAGCACACCCCTTTAATCCCAGCACTTGGGAGTCAAAAGCATGTGGATCTCAGAGGCCAGCCTGGTACATAGGGAGGTCCAGGCCAGTGGGGGCTAGAGGAAGACCCTGTCTCAAAAAACCAAAACCCCAAAATATATAATTTATATATAAATTACATGAATATACTTTATTATCGTATGCATATATTGTCTTTTTAAATTTTTATTTATTTAATGTGTATGAATGTACTGTTTGCATGTAGGTCTGTGCACCTGTGTCGCACAGTGCCACAAAGGTCAGAAGAGGGCGTCAGATTCCCCTGAAACTGGAGTTAAAGATGGTTCTCAGCCGCCATGTGGGTGCTGGGGATCGAACCCGGGTCCTCTTCAAGAGCAGTCGGTGCTTTTAACCGCTAGGCCATCTCTCCAGCCCATCATATATTGTCTTTTACTTTAACATCTTCACTTAGAGGAAGTACTGTATGGCTTATCTTTGGAATATCAGAATTGCCAGCATTACCACTCTTAGGCTTTCAGGCTATTATTAAATAAAATAAGGGATATTTGAATATAAGCACATCTTCATGGTCAGTCTGATATCTGAGATTGCTAATGAATGACTGAAGGGCAGGTATTGTATACAGTGTGGGTACACTAGACAAAAAGATGATTTATAACCTGGGAAGGCATGAGGAGGATGGAATGGAACTGGGCAAGACATTATCCTGCTACTCCTAATGGTGCACAATTTAAAATTTATGATTTGTTTATTTTTGGAATTTTCTATTTTATATTTTTGGGCCATTGTTGACTTTGGTAATTGAAATCTCTAGAACTGAAACTTCAAGTGGAGACTACTATGACATTTTTAAAATGTAAAACTGAAGACTTATTTTTGTCTACTAATAAATTGAATAATTCCCAAAGTTTATTGGGAAAGCCAGTATAAATTAGAATTTCCTTGGGTTTCTTAAAATTAGCTAAGTGAGCACTATTGAAGATTACCAAAGGATATACGCAGAAATTTATTTTTACTCTTGCTCATATTCTTTATAATAGGTAGGATGAAAATTCAAAGTACACACTATAGAGTAGGGCAATCAGGTACATTTATTAAAAAAAGAAGGAAAAAGTAAGTTCATGATCAAGACCTCAAAAAAAGATCCAACAGTTATGTTGACAGGGAGAGTTTTTGTGCTGGGACAGTTTGGCTTTGCTGACTCCTGGGTTCCCAGGAGTCTGCCTTTTCAACTCATTTAACATTTTGGAATGCTGACCAACAGTTGCTAATTCTGTTTTCTATGAAAGGGTAGCACTGGGTGACAGGGTGTTCTTAGGACATAAGCTGTTCTCTAGAGCCACATGTCTTTCACAGGGTGGTGCTGTCTGCTGGGACAGTGTACCCAGCAAGACTCTGGCTGGTCATTTAGTTCATCTGAAAATGATTCTTATTAGGCGTGTGTGTGTGTGTGTGTGTGTGTGTGTGTGTGTGTGTGTAGAGGGTGCAAAGGTAGATTATAGAGGAAAGAAAGAGACTGAATTGCTTGATAAAATTTGCATTTGAGTTCAGATATGAGCCATCATTGTAAAAGCAGCAGGAAAAATGCGGATGACTCAGATACATACATAAACTTGTGATTTTACACTTATTGAAAATAAAAATACCTTCTTTGCTCAGTTTGGATAATTTCAAGTTAGGTAGAATTGCTAACTGTGGGCTACGATCTAGGACAAATGAGCCAGCCCTGGAATGAGTGGCAGCGAGGAGAGTTGAGGTGGAAAGAGAGAGAAATGGAGCACAGCTATTAAGGTAACCTGTGCATAGGGCTCTGTGGGCCTCAGTGGCTGGGGCATTTGTCTTTGCATGTGTCTCTTTTCCCTGTGTCTGTCTATTTCTGTATCTGTCCGTGTCTTTGTGTCGATGTGTCAGTGCCTGTGTGTATACATCTGTGTCTATATGTCTATGCCTATGTCTGTCTGTGGGTGGATCTGTCTGTGGGTGGATCTGTCTGTCCTTTACATGTGTCAATTGGTTTGTGTTTCTTAGTCTCCAAAAATGCTCTACCTAAGGAGTTGCCAGGCAGAACAGACTGGGCTGAGCCAATGCCACATTGATTTCTTACCAGATAATAAATTGGGTCTAACTGGAGAGGAGAGGAAAGCCTGTGGGTGGGGAGAAATGATCAAATGTACACTAAATACTTGTATTAAAATATCCTTATGAAACGTCAGGAACTATACCTCGGTTTAATAGGGCAGAGGGTGGAGGGAGGCCCCACTAGAGGAGAATCAGTATGTTACAAACCCCCCACACAGGCAGCTAATTTCCTCCTGGTCATATGATACCTGTCCCAGAGTGGGGGAAGATGAAGAAGAAGAGTTGGCTAGAAGTTTTGGAAGGCTATCTAATTGGGGGCTCACATCTTCTACCATCCTAGTTTCTCTTACAAACCATGCACTTCTCATTTGGATTGCTTTCATCCCTGCCCATCTTCATGGGATAGTCCCCAGAATTCTAAAAACTTACTTAGATTTCTCTTGTGAAAAATCCATTCCCCTTGGGAGTTAATATTGCAATTCCTGTGAATGTTCACATTCATATCCATGGTCAGTGTTGCAAAGAAGAAACAAGGGAGCATGGGAACTGGGGGAATAACCCTTATTAAGTCTAGAATTTTCTCCTTGAATTTAAAACAGTGGCCTCCAGCTGTTTGTGTCTTATTTTCTGGTTGCTAGCTTTCCTTTGACCTCTCTCCATTTCCTTTCCTTTTTTAAAATGATGTTTTAAGGGTCACAAAGCTCTCCAAAGCTTTTAAAGGTGGCTGTTAATGCCCTTTTGGAATGATTCCTCTTTAGCTATTCGAGCTCATTTCTCTTACAACACTGTCAGAAGCTGAAGTGACTGTCTTATTGTCAGTAATAACTTGAGCTTTTATAAGGGCATCTGCCATTGATGTAATTTAAATCAACTTCCTGTATGTGACATGAGGTTAATATTCAGGTTATATAAGGAACTCCAAAACCTCACTACCTACACAGAAAAAAAAAGATAACCCAGTTAAAAAAATGGGCCTACGAAAGGAAACAGCCAGAATTGACCAGAGTCCAAGTCAACAGCTCCAGAGAGAGTGGACTGTTTTACCTCTCATCCACCTGTGCCCCTTTTCTAAGCCTAGGGAACAACCTGCGGAAGAGGGGGCGTGGTAGAATGTAAGGGCTGCGATTGGGGTGAATGGTGAAACTACAGCAATGTAGTCTGGACACTCATTTGATCAACTTGATTGAACAAACAACCTGTCACCCCCCACTGGATGGTGGGGCTGTAGGTGTTTGGGCACAACAGCCTGCAGATAGGTTTTGCATGAAGGATGCTTGTACTCATGGATTATCACTTATAGGTAAAAATGAAAAAAAAACTGAGAGAAAGATGCAGGACAGTTATGGCAGAATGCATGATCTGGGATGGGGTGGGGGTGGGGGTGAGGGAAAGGGAAATAAGCCTGAACTGAATTGGAAAAAATGTATGAAATGCACAAAGCATCAATAAAAATTAATTTAAAAAAAATAAAAAATAAAAAAAAAATGGGCCTACATAGACATTTCTCAAAAGACATACAAATGACTAGTAGCTATGTGAAAAAGTGCTCAACATCACTAGTCATCAGAGAAATGCAAATTGAAACCACAGTTCCAGTAAGAGTAGCTGTTCTGAGGCAGAGGCAGGCGGATCTTTGTGAGTTCAAGGCCAGCCTGGACTACAGAGTGAGTTCCAGGACAACTGGGGCTACAGAGAGACCCTGTCTCGAAAAGACAACAAACAAACAAACAAACAAACAAAGAGTAGCTGTTATGAAAAAAGAAAAAGATGAGAAGTGTCATTAAGGGTGTGGAGCAAAAGGGAATCCTTATTTGCTGTTGGTAGGAATGTAAATTAGTACAACCGTTATGAAAAACTGTTATGATAGTTCCTCCAAATCTTAAAAGTGGGACAACCATATGATCCAGTGATGCCCTTCTTGTGTGTATATCTAAGGGAAATGAAGTCACATGTCAAAGAGACATCTACAGTCTTGTGTTCATTGCAATACCATTTTCAACATTGAGTCAAGATATGGAGCCATCCTAAACATTTACCACCTGATGAATGGGAAAAGAAAATGTGGTGAACGTACATAATGGAATATTACTCAGCTTTAAAAGGGAATTGAGGTACTGTCATTTGTAACAACATGGATAGAACTGGGGATCATTATTATGCTCAATGAAATAGGCAAGGCACAGAAAGACAAACAAGCATTGCATACTCTCACTCATCTGTGGACTAAGAAAACGTTGATCTCATGGAATTTGAGAGTAAGTGGTGGTTTCCAAAGGCCTGGGGAGAACAGGACTTGATCAGTAGCTAAGCTGCAGTAGATAGGAGCAAGAAGTTTCCATGGTAATGATGAGAAATAGGTAACTGTGATAGATAGTAGCTTTTCTCATCTTAACAAGCTTAAAGGATTTTGAATGATTTTGCTGTAAATAATAAATATTTAAGGAGATAAGGGTTGAACATGATTAAATGATGTAGCCATGTAGCAAAATATCACATGGCACATTATACATTAATATGTATAAGTTTTATATATTTATGGACCAGTTAAATCAAGTGGCCCAGAGGTTTAGCTCAGTGGTAGAGTGCTTCTTTAGGATGTGTGAGGCCCTGGGTTTGATTCCCAGCACCACAAACAAAAGCAGTCAAACAAAACACAAAACTTCCTTAGGTACTTTTCCTGCCTGCCTCTCTAATGAATGTATTTTTTCTACCAGGGATACAGGTATTTTCCTTACCAACTTATATACATTTTTTATATTTGTAATATGAAGACAAGAATCATAAATACAAATAAATAATATGTCATTCTACCTCCTAGAGAGAACCATGGCTGAGAATTCACTTTCTAGTCAATTGTTTTGTGTGTGTGTGTGTGTGTGTGTGTGTGTGTGTGTGTGTGTGTGTGTTTGCAAGGACACACATGCAGTTGTGCACATGTCGAGACCAAAGGGGGATGTCAGGTGTGTGTTTTTCTCTTGGTGTCGGTCTTATTCCCTTGAGACAAGGTCTCTCACTCAACCTGAAGCTTGCCATTTTGGCTAGGCCAGCTGGGCAGCAAGCTCTTGGGATCTGCTTGTCTCTACTTATCAGTGCTGTGGTTACAGGGCACAGGCAGCCCTGCCCAGCTTTTACCTCAGTGGGTACTGGGGATTCAAATTCAGGTCCTGAAGCATGCACAGTGAGTGTTCTTACCAACTGAGCCATCTGCCCCCATGTTTGTTATTTTTCTACCAAAATGGATCCAAAGTGTAGGTGATAGTTTGTAATTCTAAAGTGTCAATTGTGGTTCATTAAAAGTAAAATGGGGGCCTGGAGAGATGGCCTAGTGGTTAAGAGCGCCGACTGCTCTTGCAGAGGACCCAGGTTCGATCCCCAGCACCCACATGGCGGCCGAGAACCGTCTGTAACTCCAATTCCAGGAGAACTCCAGTTCCAGGGGAATCTGAGACCCTCTTCTGACCTCCGAGGCATTGCACAACACGGGTGCACAAATGTACATGCAGACAATACATTCATACACGTAAAAAAAAGTAAAATGGCAACTGATTTTAAAGTTTTTACATAACATGACTTTTCTAAAAATTCTACAACACCAGTATTACTTTGCAAGCTTTTTAAAGTTGTAGCACACTCTCTTCAAAGACAAAAGAGCAGGAAGCAGAGCTGCACCACGAGGGTGGAGGGGCACCCAGGCTTCACGGTGTCAGTGCTGCAGTTTCTAGTTACTGTCTTGGGAGTCTCCCAGGGCCACTAGGGATCCTGGCCACTCTCAGCAGAGAGCTTTGAAAGCACATGGACCTGCCAAATAGTGTCCTGATAGTTCCTGTTTTAGGTTGTTCAGTTAGTTTTGTTTTTTTTTTTTTTTTTTTTTTTTGGTCTTTTTGAGACAGGGTCCCCTCGTAGTCCCAGCCATCCTGGAACTCATTATGTAGACCAGGTTGGCCTTGAACTCACAAAGATCCGCCTGCCACTGCTGGGATTAAAGGCCTGTACTACCACACCTAGCTTTAGAGTGTTCATTTTTAAATTTTCTTTTCTTTAGTCTTTTCTTTTCTTTTCTTTTCCTTTTTCTTTCTCTTTTCCATTTCTCTTTCCTTTCTGAAACTGGATTCATGGAAACCAGACTGGCCTTGACCTTCAGATTCTCCTGCTTCTATCTCCCAAGTTCTATGTGTCATCACATACAATTCTACTTTTCTTGTAAATATTTATCATTTTTATTTTTTATGTGTTCGAGTGTATTGTGTACACGTAAGTGTACCCTTGTCATGCAGTGCCTGAGGAGGTCAGAAGAGGCGTTGGATCCCCTGGAACTGGAGTTATAGATGATTGTTAGTCTCTAGGTGGGTGCTGTGGATCAGCCTGGGTCCTCTGCAACAGCAGCCAGTGCTTTTAACCACTGAGCCATCTTTCCAGCTTCTTAATTTTGCCTTTGAACACACTGCAGTTACTTCTCTAAATAAATGCCTATAAGTAGAGTTACCGGGTTGAGGGTACCTTCCATTTCTCAACATAAAAACCTTAGAGCAGGGGGATTGGAGAGATGACTCAGTGCTGAAGAGCACTGGCTGCTCTTGCAGGGGACCCAGGTTCAATTCCCAGTACCCAAATGGTGGCTAACAACCATCTGTAACTCCAGTTCTAGGGGATCCAATGCCCTGTTCTGACCTCTGTGGGCATTGCATTGGTGCACTTATGCATTACATTGCATTACATTGGTGCACTTATGTACATGCAGCCAATATACTCATACATAAAAATTTTTCTTTTTTTATATTATTCCAAAATATGCATATATACACTCCACACATAAGTCAAAATTAAAACTTCTGAAAATAAATTATAGTTTGATTCCTAAACACATTTAGAGATTCACATTTTAACAGTAAATTTGCATGCAGGTATAAAGTTGTGTAACTTTACATTCTTTTTTTAGAATATGACTACATATCCTCCATCTATATGTGGTAATTACAATGCATGAGTACAAGTGGTAGGACAGTTCTAGAGCCCATTTATAGATTCACATTGTAATAGCACAGTTGCTTTCAGATACAATGAAATATAATAATAAAGTTGCTCAGTTTGCCTGCCAACTGGGGATTTGGTGTTAGCATCCACAAACGAGGGAAACCATTTACCTTTTTTTTTCCTGGGACTGTGTTACTTCACTTAGTATAATTGCTTCAAGTTCCATCCATTTACCAGCAAAGCTCATGATGTCATCTTTCTTTACTGCTGCATAGAACTCCATTGTGTAGATGTACCACATTTTTGTTATCCAGTCATCAGTTGAGGGGCATTTGGGTTGGTTCCAGGTCTTTGCTATTGTGAAGGGAACTGCAGTAAACATAGCTGTGCATATGTACCTTTGCGGTAGGATGCGTCTTGTGGGTATATACCCAGGAATGGTATGGCTGGGTCAGGTGGTGGGCTCATTTGAGTTTTTTAAGGGTTCTCCACACTGCTTTCCACAGTGGCTGTACAAGTTTACATTCCCACCAGCAGTGGATGAGTGTTTCCCCTTTCGCCACAACCTCTCCAGCATTTGGTGTCTTTTGTTTTCTTGATCTTGGCTAGTCTTATTGGAGTGGGATGATACCTTAGTGTGATTTTAATTTGCATTTTCTTAATTATTAATGATGTTGAACACTTTCTAAGATTTTTCTCATCCATCTTTACTTCCTTACTTGTGACGTCTCTGTTCATCTCTTTACTCCATCTTTTGAGTAGGTCATTTGTTTTCTTTCTTCTTTGTTTTTAAGTAGCTTATATATTCTGGATGTTAATGCTTTGTCTGATGTACCAGTGGTGAAGGTTTCCTCCCACTCTGTGGGTTTTCTCTTCACTTCCTTGATTGTTTCTTTAGCTGTACAAAAGCTTTTGAGTTTTGAGGTCCCACATCAGTAGCCTTCCATTACATCAACAATAAGCAACTGACAAAGGAATAAAAAAAAAAAAAAACCTAGGAATAAACCTAACCAAAGACCTCTACAACAAAAATTTTAAAACCCTGAAGAAGGAGATTGAAAATGACATCAAAAGATGGAAAGACCTCCCATGCTCATGGATTGGAAAAATTAATATAGTAAAAATGTCCATTCTACCCAAATTATTATACAGATTCAATGCAATCCCAATCAAAATCCCCATGAGCTTTTTCACAGACTTAGAAAAAAAATCCGTAAATTCATATGGAAAAACAAAAGCCCCTGAATAGCTAAAGCAACCCTTAGTGAAAAGTGCAATACTGGGGGGATTACATTACCAGACTTCAAGCTGTATTACAGGGCTATAGTCATAAAGACAGCCTGGTACTGGAAAAAAAACAGAACCATTGACCAATGGAACAAAATTGAAGATCTAAACTTGAGCTCCTATAACTTCAGCCACCTCATATTTGACAAAGGGGCCAAAAAAGCTCAATGGAGGAAAGACAGCATCTTCAGCAAATGGTGTTGGCAAAACTGGATCACCATTTGTAGAACAAAATTAAATCTCTACATCTCACCCTATACAAAAATAAACTCCAAGTGGATCAACAATCTCAACCAAAAACCTGAAACCCTGAAGGTGATAGAAGAAAAAGTCGGCAGCAACCTACAAGACATAGGTGTAGGAAAAGACTTTCTAAATCAAACAGTAGCAGCACAGGGAATAAAAAAAAAATTTATGAAACAAAACTTAGAAAAGATTTCTAGACATGATGATTTTATACATTTATATATCAATATTATGTGCCATAATATTGATTAGTGAAAAAAATCCAGTGAAAGTCAATGGTTGCATTAAGAGACTTAAATTATTTTTATTTTATGTGTATGTGTGTTTTGCCTGCACGTATTTAAGAGCATCTGTGCATGAAATGCCTGTGGTGGCCAGAAGAGGGTGTTGGACCCCCTGGAACTGGGGTTAGACCATTGTTAGCCACCATGTGGGGGCTTGGAACCAAACCCAGGTCCTCTACAACAGCAGCCAGTGTTCTTAACTGCCAAGCATCTCTCTAGTCCTAAGTTCAGAGATCTTTTTAGGGGTTTTCAAATTGGAATTTGAAAGTTCAGTCTTGTGGCTTATTACAACCATACACTGCATTAAATATCCTCTACTTAAGAAAAAAAAACTTTTAAAAGACTGAGAAAAAGATGCAAGCCATGTATGGCAGAATGCATAAACTCGGGTGGGAGGGGGGGCATGGAAAGGGGAATGAGTCAAAATTAGACCAAGAAATGCTGTATGAAATGCACAAAACTACAATAAAAATAATAAAATGCAAAACATGACGTGTGTCCTGCATTTTGGGGTCTGTATGTCATGAGTAAAGTCAGTTCTACATAGGGAACCTCAGGTTTGGGTGTCTGTGCCTAGAATATAGTTAAGGCAATTTTAACATTTTCATTTGCTACATGATATTAAGTCAGCAATAATATTGCTTTGAAAGGAACAAAAAGGGCTAGGGAGATTGTTCAGTTGGTAACATGTTTGCCATTCAAGCATAAGGTCCTGAGCTTGAGTCCCAGAGCCCATATAAAAATGCTGGGGGGCTGGAGAGATGTCTCAGTGGTTAAGAACACCAACTGCTCTTGCAGAGGACCCGGGTTCAATTCACAGCACCCACATGGAGGCTAAGAACCGTCTTTGACTCCACTTCCAGGGGAATCCGACACCCTCTTCTGACCTCTGCGGCACTGCACGACATGGGTGCATCAACCTACATGCAGACAGTACACTCATACACATAAAATAAGTAAATTTTAAAAGCTGGACATGGTGCTGCATGCTTGTAATCCTAGCTCTGGGGAGGTGCACACAGCTCGCTGGATCCCTGAGGCTTGTTGGCCAGGTAGCCTAGCCTACTTGGAAAGCTCCAGGTCAGTGAGAGACCCTGTCTCAAAAACAAACAAACAAACAAACAAGGTGGATAACATCCGAGGAACACCACCAGAGCTTGACCTCTGGGTTCAACACATGCATCCTCACAGACTGGTATACACCCCCTTCAAAAAAAGAATAGATGACTTGGAATGAAGGGGTAGGGAGGTGCAGAGTCTTATCTGAGAAGAGAGGGGAGAGGTCTAAGAGTCAATAAAAATACTATTTCAAAAAACTTCCTATTTCAACAAAGGAAACATAGGGTAGCAAGGATCTTACTAATTAAAGATGTGTAGCTGTTGTACTTGAGCAGACAGGAATACGAAAGGTAAAATATCAAGTTCTCTGCCTCTTCAACCTGAATGCCTCCAACAGCCAGAGCTAGGCTTTTGTGGGTGTAGAAATGTCTTAAAATAATTTGTGTGTGTGTGTGTGTGTGTGTGTGTGTGTGTGTACATGTGTACTCAGCAATCATGAGATAGCTGATTAAAAATGTAGAATTGGAGATCAATTTTAATTTCATTTTAACCTTTCTATTGTGAACATTTATTTGATGTTGAAACAGCATGTTCCATTTCTTCCAATTACAGTCATCATAAATATTTCATATTTTCCTTAAAGGAAGACAAAGAGTTCCCCCCTCCCCGCCCCGAGTGCTGGGAAATAAAACTGAGGGTCTTACATTTGCTAGGCAAGTGCTTTATCACTGAGATACACTCCCCATCCGAGAACCCAGTTCTTTGCCTATATTATTTAAGCTCTGAGATAAGCTCCAGCTGAAATTGTTTGATGTATTCATGGATGTGCCCTTTGGTTGTGTGGCGCAGTCAGTTACATTAGGTGGATTTTAGCTTCACTGTAAATGACTATTGGGGTTGTGAACATGTATTGAATTCAGATTTCTCATCTGTAAGATAGGGTATGGACAGTGATGCTCTTAATTTAGTTGAGCCCCAAATATTGCCATGCGCATTTTCCCACTTGAAGGCGTCATGGAGATATTTAACCTTTTGGAAGTGGCCTTTTATACAAGAATACGGTAGTTATAGTTGACTAGTCTAGGGAGACATGGCTAGCTTAGGAGGAGGGCAATAAATTCTATAATTCTGTACATGTGTATTTTAGGGCAAAAACCTCATACATTGCAGCTAGTATGTGTTTTGAGTGTTTGTATGTTGTGTGCTTGATTACAATTGGCTGGAAAATCAATAGTCTTGGTCATGCAATGTTATCGACCTGTGCTTCTTTGTATGACCCTAAAGCACTCTGCCTTTCCATTTGTCAACCTCCCCAGTGTGCTCTATGTTCACAGCAAATTCTCCCTTCAAAGCTTCCACCAAAGTTCTGCCTCAACTGAAGCTAAGCTCCTGGAGTGGTGTGGGGGCAGGGAGAAGAAGGGGGATCAGTAGAGGACAAGGGCAAGTTGAAGAGTTGTTCTGGAGCTCAGCCTGACAACGACTGCAGCTTCCCAGCATGCCTGGAAGGAGAATAACATCAGTAGAGATTCTGTCCCTGCGTTATTCTGCTCACCTGTTATTTATGGTGAACATTCCAGGGAAGAGAGATTATCAGAGGCGTCCCAGAAGCATGCTTTCTGGCTCTGCATGGCTAGGGTGGGGCAAGGCTGGCACTCACCTTTACAATGTATTTTTAAGGTTTGAGGACAAATTTTATAAAAATGAGCTGCTGCTGTGCTGCTGCTTTAAAAAAAATTCCCCCTTTATACTAAAAATAGTTTTCTGGGGAAAAGTTTGTGAATTGTTTATTAAAGGGAGACTTAGAAATTCAGCTGAGGATGCTTCCTTATAAATAAAAGAATCACCTTGCTGCTACTGTCTGAGCATAGATGCAACTTCTTGGGAAAGACATAATTTCTGACATTTTAATGCCCATGTCAGAATAGAAGGAGATTTGGGATTTTTCCTTTTGACCTAATCTTTCCACATTCTCTAAATCCTACTCATTTCTTTTAACCAAGTTGGCATGTTGTCCCTTCAGGAAGACATCCCTCATTCCTCTGTGGCAGAACAAGTGGTCATAGCATCTGTTCTTACCCGTCCCCCTAGCCACACCTGTCTCTCTGTCATACTTGATTATTCTGTAATAATAATCGCCAGCATTTACTATATAGCAAGCACTGTGCTAAACTTGGCTCGTCATTATTTTGTTGTCATACTCCTTTGAGTGAGATAATAACATTATTCTCATTTTAAGATCAGGACCACAGTAGGCTAAATCACAGTATCCTAATATGGTCATATCAAAATCCCCAAACCGGTAAAAATGCGTGGCAAAAGGGACTTTGTAGATGTAATGAAGTTAAGGATTATAAAACAGATTATAATCACACAAATTCTTCTAAGAGGGAGGCACATGGACAAGAAAAGTAAAAGGATACATTGAATTACATCAGATTAAAAACTTAACATCAAAGGATATAACGAATAGGGTGAGATGGCAACACATGGCACAGCAAAAATATATTTGCCAATCATTCACTCAATGAAAAGATTGGTCTCCAGCTTGGTGTGATACAGGGCATCTATAATTTCAGTAGTTGGAAGACAGAGGCAGGAGGAACAGGAGTTCAAGTCATCATTTGCTACAAAGCATGTTTAAGGCAAGTCTGACCTATATGAAGCCCTGGAAAGAGATGGAGGTGGAGAGGGAGAAGGAGAAAGGGAGGTAGAGAGAGTGGGGAAGGAAAGGGGGAGAGGAGAGGGAAGAAGGGAGGGAGAGACAGGAGGGAGGGAGGGAGAGAGAGAGAGAAGATAGAGAGAGGGTGTTCTCTAAAGGAGATATAGAAATGTCCAAATGTGCTCTGTCTACTTTTCCTTCTATCTTCTCATTTCCTATAGTCCTCTGGATCCCGGTTCTGATAAAGGCCACAATCTATGTGGTTCTGATTGGTCAGGCTCCCATGTTTCAAAACCTACTTTCTTGCACAGCTAGTTTGTCTACTCTGATACTGATCTGTCCTACAGCTGGGTTCTGTGCAGCTCTGAGGAAGTAGGGCAGAGCTGAGTGGTAGTGAAGATACCCTGGAGGCAGCATTAAATGGAAAAAAGTGAGGTGCCGAGTACCATGCCTTGTGTGAGGCTATCCGTGTAAAAGCAGGTGGGAAACTGTGCAGTGGTGTGCACCTATAATCTCAGCTCCTTGGTAGTCTGAGGCAGGAATATTGCAAGTTTAAGGTCAGCCTGGGTAACATAGTGAGATCCTCTCTGAAAAAGCTGAATAGGGGCTGATGAGATAGTTCAGTGGGTAGAGGCACCTGCCAGGAACACCCGAGTTCAATTCTCAAATCCACATAAAGATGGAAGGAGAGAGCTACCTCCAGGAAGTTGTCCTCTGAACTCCATGTGTGTGTGTGGGATGTGCTCCGTGGCAGGTGCACTCCCCAGCCCCGAACAATAAATAAAATTTAAAAACTCTGAGGCCTGGCATGGTGCCACATGCTTTCAATTCCTGCTTTCAGGAGGCTGATCTAGGAGGATAGTGAGCTTGAAGATAGCCTGCGCTGCATAGCAAAGCTCTTTCTTCAGACCAAACCAAACCAAACTAAACCCCACACCATACCACACCACACCACACCACACCACAGCATACCACCAGGCCTGTTTGTCCACACCTTTAATCCCAGCACTTGGGGAGGTGGAGACAGATGGCTGCTCTACATACCAAGTTTTTGGCCTTTTTTCAAAAACAGCAGCAACAGCAGCAGCAAACTAATCAAACCAAACTAAGTGAAGGAAAATGCCTTTGGTACTACCACTCCTGCAAACACAAACACACACCATACACACAGCTCATTAATGGTTGCTGGGGAGAGGAACAGGATCCCACCGGAGAATAGTGCTTTACTTTATACTGCACACACTTTTTTTTCCTATTTGACAATTTGCTTTTTGGAACAAGCATTGTATATCTTTAAAATCAACATGTTAGTGATTTTTTTTTTTGTCATTTTGAGACAGGGTCTCCCTGTAGCTCTGGCTGTCCTGGAACTTGCTATGTAGACCAGGCTGGCCTTGAACTTACAAATATCCACCTGCCTCTGCCTCCCAAGTGCTAGGATTAAAGGCGTGTACCACCACGACTGGCTCTTTAGTGATTTTTTTACATTTTATTTATTTTTTATGTGTATGAATGTACTGTCTGCATGTCGGTTTGTGCACCCGTGTCATGCAATGCCACAGAGGTCAAAAGAGGGCGTCAGATTCCCTTGGAACTGGAGTTAAGGATGGTTCTCAGCCGCCATGTGGGTGCTGGGGATCGATCCCAGGTCCTCTGCAAAAGCAATTGGTGCTCTTAACCGCTAGGCCATCTCTCCAGCACCTAGTGATTTTCTTTTTTAAACTAAGGTTTGTATATACACTCACAGTTTGATAGGTCACACAGTACTGAACAATGGCAACCTCTTGTCCCTTCTCCCTGCATCCCATCTTTATTCTGTGAGGCAGTCATTCTTCTGTCCTAACTAATTTCTAGTGCCTGCTGCTGTATTTCTGAAGAGTACTTTTGCAGCACTTCCCTTATGTTGCTGATGCTCAGTGTTCCCTGGAAGGTATTAATATGGTAGCTGAAGATTTAGTTCACTCTTTCCCATACCTACCCTCTGTATGTGCTCCTTACTCCCAGTCTGTTACAAACTGCACTTAATGCTTTTGTTAATGGAGCAGTGTTGAGGTTGAGTCATGAAGCAAGAAGATAGTGTAATTTTTTCATGTAACTTTTAATTTTCTCTAGAGGAAATAAGTAACTCTCTTGTTGATATCTACTTCTCCTATCTTATTGAACTGAATGAGCAGTTCCCTACAACAAAATGACTCTTAATACAAAATCTCTCTCTTTCTCCTCCCTCTTTCCTGGTTAAATACCAGGGGCTTTGAGAACTTTCCAACTCCTGCCCCATCCTGAATTGGTTGCTCTTTAAGGTGTTGCTCAGCAGGTAGTCATGAAGTTCCTGTCACCTCTCTCGTATTGACAGTCTTGGGTCCTGTACCCTTCCATTTTGCTTGCTTTGGTGGAATTACCCCACCCTATGCCACACCAGCCCCATAGCCTTTGAGAGAGAGAGAGAGAGAGAGAGAGAGAGAGAGAGAGAGAGAGAGAGAGAGCATAGAAATCAGTTTTTTTTTTCACAACATTTTTTTTATTGATGCTTTGTGCATTTCATACATCATTTTCCAATTCAGTTCAGGCATATCTCCCCTTCCCTTCACCCCCACCCCCACCCCAACCGAGATCATGCATTCTGCCATGACTGTCCTGCATATCTCTCTCAGTTTTTTTTTCCATTTTTTAGCTATAAGTGATAATCCATGAGTACAAGCATCCTTCATGTATAACCAATTTGCAGGCTGTTGTGCCCAAACACCCACAGCCCCACCTTCCAGCGGGGGGTGAGGGGTTGTATGTTCAATCAGGTTAATCAAATGAGGGTCCAGACTACATTGCTGTAGTTTCACCCTTCACCCCAATCGCAGCCCTTACATTCTACCACGCCCCCTCTTCCGCAGATTATTCCCTGGGCTTAGAAAAGGGGCACAAGTGGATGAGAAGCAGAACAGTCCACTCTCTCTGGAGCTGTTGTCTTGGATTCTGGTCAATTCTGGCTGTTTCCTTTCATGGGCTGACAGTCTGTCCAGGAATAACCTTTCGATCCTACTAATGAAGCACAAGCAATTAGATATATAGGTATTTAAGCAGCATTAATAGTTATGGTAGGTTACTTTGTTATAGACATATATGTTTAGATGAGATGTTGATCCACGAACTACATTTTTTCCTGTTAAATATGACGGGGTCTTACTGTGGCTTATGATATCTCCTAACCTGTAGAGAATGTAAGCTTGTGGCATCAGCCATGGGTCATTCCTCCAAGGAGAGAGCCAATAGCCAATTAGATTTGGGATATACAGGCATATGGCTGCCTCTGCTGCACATTATTTCTAGGCAGGTGAGGTGTAGCTGGTGCTGACGGTGGAGTCTTGCTTGACTCAAGGAGACCCGTATTTGCTTTATTGGTTTAGTGGCCCTTGGTAACACTCTCTGGTTTGAGAACTTCACAAGACCAGTTGTTTGCTCTTGCAATACCCCATTGCCTGCCACCTGTCTGCTGCCAGGTGGGACGCTCCCCCTGTTGATGGAAGCTGCTAATCCTGTGCCACAGACGCTGTGCTTTCCTTTACAGGCTCTCATGTGATCTTCAAAATCTCTTCATCTCTCATTTTACAACGAACAAAAACAAAGCATGGACGTTGCCACGTCAGCAGTGTCAGAGCCAGAACTTGAACTCAAGTGTCAGCTGCCAGTTCCAGGCTGCTGCCTTCCCAAACCCAGCTGCTCCTCACTGGAGAGAAATACCAGTAGCAGGCTTTGAGTGCTGGGTGCCAAGTGCACAGCCTTGGCTGCAGAATGAGTCAAATTCTCAGTTCCCACTTGGGTCTGCTTCCTGACAACTGCAGCTGCAATTAGCTGTACTTTGCTACAAAAATTGTCCAGTCTTGTCAGCTGTGCACATGTGTACATGTCGGTGTGTATGTGTGTGCAGGTGAGACAGGGAGAGATTTATAGTTACGCTCCGAGCTCCTTGTGATAATTAAAATGCTGTGCCTTCCGTTTGTGTAAGCTCAGCATGATTGTTTTTATTGCAATGGTATTTGGTTTCAAGCAATGTAAGAATCCCATTCTTCTTGTGACAAAAAATGCTTCATTACTTAGGAGTTTGCTGTTTATTGTACAGTTTAGTATTTGATCTTTTTGTTAATCGGAGTCAGGTGAGCACATATAAGGTAATTAAATTAACCTGCTCCTCCTCTGTCCTACTGAAACAATATAAAATCCAGTACTGCATGGGAATTTGCACAGCTCCCTACAGCTCTGAGAAATGAAAATGGCCAGCTGGCTAAAAGCTTTAATCAGGAAATGAGCATGAAATGGCATTGTTTTGTCATGGGTTCAGAATAATTTATTCTTGACAATTGAGTTATTCTAGATGGAAATGTATATAGACATCCTTTCAACAAACAGCAATCAGGTGCATTCTTGTTGGTAAAAATTCAGGAATTTAATTACTCAGGAGTGGTTTTCAAATCATTGGCCCTTAAACTGAGCTGGTCAGAGTCATTTTCTTTGTGTCTCCTCTTTGAAATAGCAGTTTGTGGACCAATAGAGGAACAGACTCAGGGAACATATGTGTTGTGTGTGTGGAATGGTGTGACTCCTAGGAACAGAGACTCAACTGTGGGACTCCCTGGGCCAAACCTTGCCAGCCACTGCTTACCTGTTTGCTTCTTGGGAATTCTTGGGAATTCCTTTCCATAACTATCAGAAAGAGATGATAATGGCCCCTCCTTCTTAGTAACGTTGTGAGCATTACATGTCTTACTCCATGTAAACTCTTAGAATAGCACCTTGCTTATAATATACTCTTGTTTGTGTGTCTATATGTACATGTTTGTGTATGTGGATATGTGTGCATATGTGGAGCCAGAGATCGACACTATCATCCTTAGTCACTCTCCACTTTATATTCTGAGACAGGGGGGGTCTCAGTAAACTTGGAGCTCACTGATTGGTCTAGATGCTTGGCCAGCGAGTCCCTGGGACTCAGCTGCCTCTGCCTACCCAGTGCTGCAGTACATACATTACTGTGCTTAACTTTGTATGTGGTTGTGGGGGAGGCAAACTCAGGTCCTCATGCTTGCACAGCAAACATCTTTTCAGTTGAGCCATCTTCCTAACCCTCATAGTATATTCCCAATAATTGTTTGTTTATATATATATACTAATATATTATATATATATATATATAAACAAAGTATACTGTCTGCATGTATGTTGGTGCACCCGTGTCGTGCAATGCCGCGGAAGTCAGAAGAGGGTGTCAGATTCCCCTGGAACTGGAGTTAAAGACGGTTCTCAGCTGCCATGTGGGTGCTGGGGATCAAACCCAGGTCCTCTGCAAGAGCAGTCGGAGCTCTTAACCACCAGACCATCTCTCCAGCCCTATTCCCAATAATTGTAAGCTTATTCATATCTTCAGAAGATACAGGAAAATGAAGACTGTTCAGTTTCTTTTTATGTTTAGAAGCTCCCAAAGCATTTCATTTTTTTTTTTCATTAGATTATTACTCTTGGATCCAAACATAACAAAAAGAAATGAACATTGAGTTAAATACAAGTATTGTGTTCAGTTATAGCTGGCACACAGTAGATAGCCAAACATCTGTTAAAAGAGTAATAAAAGCTGGATATAATGACAAACACTTGTAATCCCACCAAGCACTCAGGAGGAGGGGGATAGTGAGTCTTAAGCCTGCCTTGGCTAGAAGGTGAGAATCAAAAAACCAACCAACCCCAGACCAACAATAGAACTAATGATAGTGGCTAACATTCATTGAGTGTCTGGGGTTGAAACCTGAGTGAGAGCTACTTCTTCCCTGAGGCACTACCAGTGTACTAATGGACCAACTCATGGACCTATACTTACAGCACAGTGAGAGCCTAGAAGACGGATTCTACAAAAGTGCCATGGGAGAGTAGGTGGTCATCATCAGAACTCTGAAAAAGCAGAGGTGCCTGTTGGACCTTGACTGTCACATCTTCCTCTGCCTTTTCCTCCAAGAGCAAGTTGTTTTTCCCCGAGACATGGTTTCACTATGTAGCCCCAGCTGGCATGGAACTCAGTATGTAGACTAGGCTGGCCTTGAACTCACAGAGATATACTTGTCTTTGCCTCCTGTATGATGGGATTAAAGGTATGTACTACCATGCCCTGCAAAAAAAAGTTTCTTTTTAGACAGAGTTATTCTGTAGCTCAAGCTGGCCTGGAACACACCATGTAGACAAGGTTGGCTTCAATCCCAGAGATCCACCTGTGTTTGCCTCTATGCTGGGATTAAAGGCACACACCACTATGCCCAGCCTAAAATCAAGTATTTTGATCTCAAATACAAGGGTATTATTGCTTCAGGGAGTAGGTGTAATGTTACAAGAAACATTAAAAACTTTCCAGACCAGATCTGATGGGGAAAGTACCCATACCTTAGTTCAATATGAAGTCATGTAATCTTTTGAGCATAAACAGCCAGTTCAAACTATTTAGCTCTTGGTACACTCTGAGTACCCAAGCAAACTGTATTCTACCCATGATTAAACTATAGGCGAGATTTAAAATTTTTTCCTCATATGCATTTAAAAAAATTGTTATACCTGCAATTCAAGAGTCTTGTGTTGAGTTTGGCAGTACACATGTGTAATCTTAGAACTCAGGCAGCTGAGGCAGGAGATTTGCAAGTACAGGACCAGAATGATCTATATAGCCAAGCCCTGTTTCGAAACAAAACAAATACATAGCAGTCTTGAATTTTATGTTTCATAGCTGAGAAAGCAGTTGCTTATCAGGTCTGATGATATTTTTCTCATCACAGTTCAGTTTTTCTATCTCTTCTGCTTGATGAAATATGTGGACTGGAGAACGTTCTCTGAACATTTTGTTTCCACTGTTGTCACTATGACCAGTAGCACTTAGATCTCTAAAAATGGCAGTGGAGGGTTAGGGGTGCAACTCAGAGGGAGACTACGTGCCTCGTGTACATGTGGCCCTTGCTTTCATCCCCAGCAGTAAACAACAAAAGAAACAAGATCAACAGCAGAACTAGAGTCAGTGATTAGCCAAACTTATTAGATGACAGTTTAAACTTATTTCTTTGGGAAAAAAAAAGCAGACTGTAGTCTGAGTGGGAAATAGTAAACACACTTCAGTTATTTGGACTGAAGAGATGGTTCAGGGAGGAAAGTGACTGCTATGTTAGCCTGAAGATCCCCAGCACCCACATAAGAAAGCCTAGTGGAAGCTCACTTCTGTAACCCCAAGCAGGAGGGAGTGGAGCCATGCAGATCCCTAGAGCTCACTTGCAAGCTAGTCTAGCCACAGAGTGTCCTCCAGACTCAATAAGAGACCCTGTCTCATAAAATAAGGTTGGCAATAGAAGATGCCTGATGACCCCTGGCACACACACACACACACACACACACACACAGAGCTAGCTTCATGGTGCCAGTTAAAAAGAAAGAACAACCCTAACCCTAACCCTAACCCTGTCTCAAAAAGACAAAAAAAAAAAAAAAAAAAGAAAGAACAAAATATATGCTTTCTCTGTCCCGTGACCACCTTGTTTCCCTCCCTGGAGGAACTCCTGCTTATCAGTTTGTTTAATGTGGGTTCCACATGAATCACTGAGGCATATACCCAATTTCATGTAAATGCCAGCATGAATTCTTATGCTTTTTGACTTGGCAATATGTCTTGGGATTTGTCCTTTTTGATAAGCCTCACTCATAGAGAAAATTTTATGGTATGAATTTATGGTCCCAATCTCTCTATTGCCACATGATTATATTCTTTTAGTCTTTCGATAATTTAAGCAATACTCCATCAGTAGTTTTGTACATATGCCATTTTGCACATGTACAAATATATTTGTAGTTTAAATTCCTAGAAGTGAAAATATGGAGTCAAAAGGCATAGGCATTTAAATAAAAAATATTTTATTTTTATTTTATGTGCATTGCCTGCATGTATATAAAGTGCACTTGTGTCATGCAGTGCCCATGGAGGTCAGAAGAGGGTGTTGGATCTCTTGGAAGTGGCATTCTAGATGGTTGTTAGTTGCCATGTGGGTGTTGGGAATGGAACCCAGATCCTCTACAAGAGCAGCCAGTATTCTTAACTGTTGAGCCATCTCTCCAGCCCTGGCATTTAAATTTTGATAGATAATTGCTGGATTGCTTTCCACAGAGGTTATGCCAATTTAGATATCAATTTAGCTCTCATTAAGAAGTATGAGAGCCTTTCTTTCTCTGTACTTTTGCCAACATTCTATTATCAATTTTTTGATTGTTGCCAATCTGACAGACAAAAATAATACTACATTGAAATTAAGACTGTGTCCATCTTTGTCTAGACTATCAACTTGAGGAGAGTTTTGTACTCGCTGTCCCCATACTCCTGCTTCTTTGAGTGAATACCAGCTGTGTGCCAGGCATTGAGCTACGTGCTTTGAAAATAGAGCTGGTATCCTGAGAAAGCCAGCCTCTAATGCGAGGGCATGTGTAAACATGATTGTAATACGGTAACTGATGCTGCAGTTCTAGCTATGAGAGACTAGCTGGAGCAACATGGAGTCCTTCAATGCACTGAGCATGGTACAGACATTATTGAATGCATTCTGCTATGATCTTATGTGTGAGTCACTCCCCCTCGCCCCCGTGAACTGTTCTTTGCTATTTTTGTTGAGTTATTGATCTTTACTTTGTAGTTTTCCTTATGAAAGGTTTGCCTTTTGCCTTAGTTGATGAACTCTCTGGTTTTGCTATCTTGTGTTGATAGTTTCCTGCCCTTTCTTCTGTGTTGTCTGGATTCTGTGTCAGTGTCAAATTACCTTTCCTGGTTTGAGATTGGGAAAATATTCTTTGTTTTCCTGTACTGCTTGTAAGATGTGCTTTTGAAATGAATACATTCATTTTGCCTATGTAATTGTCAAAGTCAAAGAAAGAATGATTACTTGTGCCGGCCCGATGGCGGGCACCTTTAATCCTAGCACTCGGGAGGCAAAGGCAGGCGGATCTTTGTGAGTTCGAGGCCAGCCTGGTCTATAGAGTGAGTTCCAGGCCAGCTGGGGCTACAGGCAGACCCTGTCTCAAAAAGACCGGAAAACATGGATAACATGGATATCCTGTTGTCTCAGCTTTGTGATGAACTTAGTCCCCTTCCACCATCTGTGGACTGTTGGCTTAGCCCACAACACTCTAGTTGACTGGCTATTCATTTGTTCATTTGACAAATAAGTGTTAAGTGCTTTCAAAAGCACATCCAAACACCTGGTTGGTATTGACACCTTCTGATGCAGTGGTAATCTCCCTAGATATTTAGCAGGGTGTGGGCAAGTGTAAAGACACCAGCTGTCACTCAGGTAGCTGTATTGTAGGCCATGGAATGACGTTATCTTTTCATGACATCTTTGTCCAGCATTGAACACTAGCTGTGCTTTTGGTGACGTTCATTCTCATCCAGCAGGTCAAGAGGTCCTTGCTCATTTTCTCATGTTCTTGTTATTTTCCTGCCCATGGTGTTGGTGGTTCTTGGGAGATAATACTGCAAGTAGATAGTACTGCAAATACATAGTTGGAGATTGACATAGAAATACAGCAGTAGGTATCCCGCTACATTGAAACGATTTTCCTTCTTAGCTTTGAGCGAAAATGTCATTGGTATATTTATAATTACATGTCAAAGTAATTTTCTGAGTGGCAGCATATTTTGTAAGCACAAGAAAGCCATTGTAGTGTGAGACATCAACCTGGCTTCATTATGTAATTTTAGGGGAAATTTGGAAATGTTTCAAGTATATAACAAATACCAGTGCAACTACTGTCCTGTCATATCAGATCCTGATATTGTGCTGTATCTAATTTACTTTTATATGTATGTCTGTAGATATGTGTGCCTGCATATATGTTTCTCTGTGAAGTCAGTGTCTGTCATGGTTTGATAGCACAGGAATTTCCTTTTAGCATGATATCTATACGTGTGTGTGTGTGTGTGTGTGTGTGTGTGTGTATGTGTGTGTATTCTCAGAGCCCTTGCCGTGTCTCCTCAGGTGTTCGGACTTGGACCAGCATTTTGCAAGAAAGCCAAATGCTGGGAAAGCGGTCTCTGCATACAACGAACATATTGACACGGTGGTGAGTGCTGCTCAGACTTACCTTTGGTGTGGAAGAGGACTATCCACATGGAAGGGAACAGGGTGCTATTTCTAGGATTCTCTATCCATTCAAGACTTTCTTGGTCAGTATGTTGTGGTGTGATTATTTGGTTTTAGTTATGTGCTATTTCCAGCTGCCAGTAATTTTGCAAAAACGGTTTTCCATGAATTAGCACAGTTGCAGGGGTAGGGTGGTGTTACAGCTATGATGTGGCTCAAAAGGAAGTCTTTCCTCCACAAAGAAATCCAGCAGGATTGAAGGGACGACGAGCAGTGATGTCTATTTTCATTGCTCTCTGCCTGCCTTGAGCCATGGGGAGCTTGCCCAGCCCTGTGCAGCTTCCTAATCCAAAGGGAAGTCCCAGGACTCATAGTCTGAGCAGGTTAGTGAGATGCTGAGCTCCCTCTGGTGTCCATGGCACCAGCTCGCTCCCTTTACATGGACTATTTGGACCTGGAAAGCAGATGTTGCAAGATAGAAGGAAAGCAGCGGGTGGAGAGTGAGGGTCCATTCAGCTGATTGCATAAAAAACGTGAGACATGCCTTGGCTCACACACTCAATAGGCTGCATCTGGATTAGTGCGGCCATCCATCACTTTATTGTCCATCTCAGGAAGCTTTCCACCCCGAGATGAGCATTAAAATATCTATGTACTTGCTTGTCGCGTTGCTGGTCTTCTAAGAGAAAATATTAGCACCTTTAGGATTAAAGAATGTATCTTCTTCTGGTTTAAGCATTTATGTTCTTCTTTAAATTGAAATAACCTACAGTAAAGTATGGAGGTCTTAGAAGTACAGCTTGATGAACTGTTTGGTATGTATATGCCTAGTAACTAACACCCAGAACTTTTTCCATCATTCCAACAGGCTTTCTTATACTTCTCCCCTTTCTGGCTTGCCTGCCCCTTAAGTTCTCCCTCAAAGTGACTGCTATCCTGAGATCTCTCACCAGTGATTAATTTTTCCTATTGGTGGACTTTACATCAATGAAATTGTACAGTATATAATCTTTTGTGTCTGGTTTCTTTCACTCAGTATTATTACTGTGAGTTTTATCTGTGCTGTTATGTGTAGTGTGTGTGTGTGTGTGTGTGTGTGTGTGTGTGTGTGTGTGTGTGTTTGTTCATACCAGTGCATACGGGTAGGGGGTCAAAGGAAGATGTCAAGTGTCCTGTTGTATCACTCTCTGTCTTACTTCCTTGAGACTGGGTCTGCCACTGAATCTGAAGCTAGAGTGGTGGCCAGCAATCCCTACGGACCCTCCTGTCTGTCCCCCACAATGCTGGAATTACACCTGCATGCAGCCGTATATGGCTTTTTATGTGAGGGCTGGAGACTTGATCTCTGGTCCTCATCTGTGCACAGCAAGCACTGTACCCACTGATCCATCTCTGTAGCCCCTATGTGTTTTTTTAAATAACTTTTATTTACTAATGAGAGCAAATACTACTCTCGAGTTCATTAATTTTCCTGAAGAGACCTCTATGATGACACATTTATCATTACACATCTTTTACTGATGACCAAAGGGCTACTTAAAGGGCTACTTTAAGAATTGCTCCCCCCCCCCAAAAAAAAAGAATTGCTCCCACGGTCACACTCTTAATCACTGATGCCAGGACTAGTTCTGACTTTCTGACTCCATAGCATTCATTCTTTCCACTCATCATGAAGTGTGTGCCTTACCCTATGTTATGAATGGTAGAAGACTCAACGAGAGGTTGAAAAGGATGGGAAAAGGAAAGGGCCCCTCAAGTTGGCATTTGGTGGGTGTTTTACAGTGTAGTGTTTTGGTTGAAGACTGATCAAAGAGTCAAGCTAGCTAAGCTCTGGCACTTGAGTACTGTGCACTGGATAGTAGGGTTGGGGTGGGGCGCAGGGGAGAACTGACTCAGCAGGCAGCACATGCAGGCAACTCCACTGATTGGAAAGCAGACTATTCATTCTAGTTTAGCACCCAGTTGCATACAGATTATGTCTTGGCCCAGCAAGGTTGCTTTTACAGTCCCCTAACTTCATGGAGAAAAAGTTCATGGAGAACTTTTTGCTGCACTGACACTGTTGGGGCTGTTTTTCTTTCGAATATGGCTCAACTATCAGCTCTGTTAATCCCAAAGCTTCTATGGAGTATGAAGCATTCTCTATTTCCCTCTTGTAGGTGGTCCTCAGAGAATTAGCTCAAACATCTTTGAGGCATCAATATTTTATGGATGGCTGTGGTTTTATTGTACATGCCAGATTTCCATTGTTAAGGCACTGGATGTGAAGTAAAGAGACGCTAGATTTCTTTGCCACCTAAAGAGGTTTCCTGATTACCCATCTCTTCTGTACGGTCTTTAAGTGCTATCATGGCTAATTTATACACGTGGTCATGTGTGTATGGATTTCTAGAAGTGTTTATATCTTACAGTTCTGAACCAAGGAGTACTCTCTACCTCTGAGACAATAGTAAGTAGCTAGGTTTTTACCAGGCGGATTTAGTCATCACAAAGCTAAGACTGAAGGTGAGAGTCTAGGAACAGCTGGCTTCAGGAAATCCAAGGACTTGGATCAGAACCTCGGAGAGCTCCAGGTATGGTGACTCCATATGGCAGGCAGGAAGGAGTTCCTCTTAGTGCCCAGTACATGGGCCTCTGCAGGAAGGAGCTCTTTTATGTAGATGATAATGAACTTCGAAGATTTGAGTCTAGACAATCTTGGGTTTATGGGTAGAGTTACATTGCATTCTTGAAGCATGTAGAGAATCTTCTGGAAGCTTTCATCACCACTGGAACTACAGGTAGACTGGTTCAAGTGCCCTCCCTACAGTCATGACACTAGCTCTTTGGGAGAGGTGAGATGTGGCAGGACAGCTCTGGCCTGCATGCATGGATGGCCCTGCCTCTTAATACCTCTGCGCCTTACTCTGCTTTTGAATTCTGGCTATATCTCATTATTCTTACTGTAAAAATATGTGTCTGAAAAACAAGTTTTTTTTTTTTCCTGACACTGTTAATGGAAAATGTCTGTGAAATCACTTTGCAAGTATAAGGTTGTGTCATTGATAACATCATCATCCATTTTTAGAGCATACTGTTATGAGCCTCTGATGCCATAATTCAGGGAAGGCAAAACACTGGGCAACTTGCATTTCCATGGTAATTGATGTCCAGAGGGCAGTATGCATGCCAGGTGCTTTTAGCTAGAAGCAGTCACAGGTACTTGGTCCTACCAGAGGCGGGCGGACCTTTGTGTGTTCAAGACCAGGCTGGCCTTGAACTCACAAAGGTCCCCCTGCCTCTGCCTCCCAAGTGCTAGGATTAAAGGCGTGAGCCACCACCACCACGCCCAGCTGATTTGAAAAGTTTTTAAATGAAAGAGCTAGATCTGTGGTCTTTTGGAAGCAACTAGAGACTTCAGTAGGGGATGGCAAGAGCAGACATTTATTTTAGAAACACTTCTGGATGCATCGTAGAGGCTAGATGTGGAGAGGAGAGGCTGAAGGTAAGGCGACATTATTATAATCCAGGCAGGGCTCAGAAGAAGTGTGGCCGAGAGATGAGCCTTGAAGCCAGACAGGTTAGAATCTCATTTATTTAGCTCTCTGGCCCTTGATGCATTTATCTGTGCCATGGACTCTGGTGCAAATGAAAAACTGCCGTTGAGATAAAGCTCCTTGAGCAGGTCTTGGCACATAGTGCCCACTCACATCAAATGTGTCAATTTAATTTTTAGTATACAACTGGCAGCACTTATAAAACATGCACTGTGCTGTGCAACCATTGACAGTATTTTCAAAATCATTTCATCACTCCCTAACAGAAGCCCTGTAAATATTGAGTAATAACTCCTTTTTCTCTTCCCCCTGACTCTAACATAACTTCCTGAATTTGCCTATTCTAAAGATCTCATATAAGTGGAAGTATACATTTGTCCTTTTGTATTTGCCATATTTCACTTAGAATGGTATCTACATTCATTTGTGTTGCAGTGTGTATCAGAACTTTATTCCTATTTGATGCTGAATAATATTCCATTATATATACATATATATATAT
>VZQC01007525.1:924622-979349 GCA_009823505.1 Rhizomys pruinosus
AAAAAAAAAAAAAAGAAAAAAAATCTAAACAAGCCAACATTTAGAGCTCTATGCCGGCTTTCACATATCAGTCATTCTCTTGATGTTTACATGGAATGGTCCTAATCAATCGAGGTGACCTTATTATACTGGCCATTAGTCCCTTGTAGGAATAGATGTTTCCTTAATCACTATAAGAAACTATAATAATTCAGACAGTGGAGTTTGTCAAATGTGGTATTGTGCTTGCTTGGCATTATAGAATATAGTCCAGTTCTAGAAAGAAAAAGAAGCACCCTAAAGTTTCAAACTATAATCTTTTTCCTTTATTTTCCCTCACAGGAGATAAAGAAAGATATGAAGAAAGACCCTCTCTCCAACAAAGCTCCAGAAAAGCCCATGCATGATGTGTCCAGCGGAAACTCTTTACTGTCTTCAGAAACAATTCTAAGAACCAATAAGCGAGGTATGACAAAGTGGGAAAAGCCTCTCCCTGCACACGGGCAAACTGGAAACCTCTGGGCGCACCATGTCAAATGTAGCATTGCTTAAAAACTGAGGAGTTTGCCCTTTTTGTTTTCAGTATAAATTTTGTGAACACACACACACCTGATGACTCTATAGTTGCTCTAGTAAAAAGAACTACTAATTTTTTCCCATAAGAGAGCTGATAAAAGTGGTACATGCTTTCCCTAGGGTTGTAGCTTCAACTTTCACATCTATTCTTATGGATGGAATGTGACTCTATAGAATTTGATTAAGGCACAGGCTGAACTGAGTGTGTCCGCCCATGCTCTTTTGAATTAAGTCTAACTCTGTCAGTTTCCGTCTCTAACTGCCTAGCTTACCAGCACAGACCCCTGGCTCCCTGTGCTTATGAAGCAGAATGTTTGAAGATATGGCTAATACATCATCCAACCCAGAAACCTTTAACAATCACAGTCTTGTCTTTCCTCTTTTAAGACCTCAAGTAAAGTTTAGGTACCATTTGGAACTTTGTTTCCTTCACCATCCGCCTCTGTTGTTTGAATGATGTGAGGGAGAATCTTAAGATTGCCAGGGCTGTGTGCACACCAGGCATCCTTAGCATTTCCTGATCTTGGGTCAGCTAGGGCCCACACTGTGTTGAGTATGCCCATAAGTAGGTCAGTCTTCAGCTGCCTACTTTTCCTGGGCTTATTACTTGCTTAAAGGGAAATTGAGAGCTGTTCAAAAGCAGCAGGTGGAAATGTATTAGCAAAGGGTTCCTTTAACAAGAAAAAAAGAAGGCAAGTTTACATAACCATGAGGAAGAACAGCTAATCTTTCATAAAATTTAGACAGCATAAGAATTTGTGCAGTGAACTGCCCATTGATGAAAGTACTGGCAACATTGGCTTTGTGTCTCCCTTCCTTCCTGCCTCTTCCTCTGCCCCCTCCAGCTGCCCTGGGTTACATTTCCTTTTTTGAATTATTCACATGAAATACTGGCTGGATGCCCAAGCTGGTTAGCAGCTATAGAATTTTCTTTCCCTTCTTTTCTTTTTAAATCCTATCATACCAAAGTTGGGGATTTCCCATTTTTAAAAATTTAGCTTATGCTGCTATAAAATTACAGTCTTCCCAAAGTGCCTCCTGGACATTCTTTTTTAAACTAAAAAAAAAAAAAAAAACGTTTGAGACTACCTCACATAGTTTCGATTGGCCTGCAATTCCCTATGTAGGCAGCCTGGGCTGGTCTAGATTGGCCTGCAATTCCCTATGTAGGCAGCCCAGGCTGGTCTAGATTGGCCTGCAATTCCCTATGTAGGCAGCCCGGGCTGGTCTAGATTGGCCTGCAATTCCCTATGTAGGCAGCCCGGGCTGGTCTTGAACTTCTGATTCTCCTGCCTCAACTTCCGAGGTAATGGCATTACAGGTGTGAGCGACCATGCCTGACCTGTGATACAGTGTGTGGCCCTACGTTCTTTCAGATAAATCCTCTAAGCCCAGAGCCCTGCACACTCATTGGGTTTGGCAGCTGAGTCTCCTTTGGGCTGCTTTGGGCTTCTCCTTTCATCTGGCTCTTCTCAGATCACCAGGCCCAGCATTTGTACACAGTGATCAGCAGGACAGCTTTCCTGATCAGCCCTGTTTTCATAAAGTCAATACGAGACTTAAAGTAATTAATTTCACAAGAGAAGGAATTAAGGCAAGGAATGCAGGTAATTATCTGAATGAGTTCAGTAAAATTACCTGAAAACTAAATCAATGAAAGAATAGAAATTTGTAGATAATTATTGTTTCTTTGCAACAGAAAATCTGGCCTTCGAGTTCCCCTAATGGAATTTCTTGTTCACCAGAAAAGTGAATTCAAAGAATATTTTACTTGATTGTTTCAAGCCTTTCTACCTTAGGCCTGCAGCAGTATTCAGGCTAGGTTTTTACTCCTAGGCCTTTTATATGCTAAATGTGCCAGTAACTATGAGACCTGACCATGCCAAAGCCTCCTGTAACTATGAAGTCCATGACAGCCCATCGTCATTCTGTCCCAGGCTTTGCCTTGACCTCCTGGGTCACCTGGGCCAAACATCAATTTCCAGTTGAAGGGAAGCATTGTGTATCCAGATCTGGGCTGTTCTCGTCCGCCCCCATCCCATCAAGACTAACACTATTTTACTCCTCCTTATAATAAACAGTGTGTGTGGTGGAGAGTGATTGGCCTTGTCAGGCCAGATAAATAGTTCATTGTACTGAGCTCAAAAGCTACATTTTTTTCCCACCCAAAATAATGAAAAAGCATCACCACCCCCTTAGGCCAAAGACCAGACGCTAACTCCTTTGAAGGTAATACTAGTTCCTTGTAAACTCTTCTAACTAATTTTTGAGTTTGGGGAGTTAAGTGATTGAATTCTGCTCCTCTCCTTTTGTTTCCATAAACCTTGTCCTTAGAACCTTTAGGATGTTTTGGTCTGTCAGTGTATTTATAGCTGTTAGGAAGGGAAGAAGTTGTTCTCAGGGTTTGTGAGCCTATTTTGATCTGTTAATGTCGGCTTTGAGTATACGAGCCTACCCTGTAATTCTGGACCCTATAAGAATGTAATAGACAAAAAGGTTTCATATATATCAGAAAACACAAATTCCCCTCAACTTTATCAAAGATGGGAGGACTCTTTTTTTCTTTTATGACCCTCATCATTTGATATAGGCTTGGAATTGGTTTAATAAAGAAGGTGAATTCTATTTGGTCATCACTGAACTTGAACCACTTCACTGGGGCCTGAGCTCAAAACAGACTTAGCTGGACAAGTTTGCCCAGTTGTATCCAGCTGTTCTAAATTTCGTAGCATGCCTCACTTTGTGAGGTTTTCGTACTTCCCAATCTGGGATGAGCTTGCCCCCCTCCCCCCAGGCATCTACATGAAGGCAGAAGACACTCAGAATTTAAGGGAAACTTCATAGCTTTGAGAAAAGGCCAGAAACACAGAAGCGTGAGTGTATTAGTGACTGCGTATTTTCACTTCTAGCATTTGCAAATGAACTAAGGTTGTTTTATGGAAGTATAGGAAATGGCTCCATGAGTTTATCATTTGAGAAGGTAGAAGATAGAGCTGAGATTTAGAGGGAAAGTTGGTCATCCTAGCTCGCTTGGCAGCCACCAGGTGTCCATTTGAGCCAAAGGACCTTGGGCAGGTACATCTGTTCCCACCTCTGTCTTAGTGAAGAATCTTTCCATCTGAAACAAGGCTTTTCAGAGAAATAAGAAGTTACCATTCATTTAAACTTCAGAATGATAAATATATATTATATTATATTCCAGTTGTTATATATCCTACAGTTTTCCCAGATCCCCTAGTATGTTGATCAGTTATAGTCAGAAAATGGAAGACTTTTCCCTGAAACCAAATGTCATTCTCATGACAGACAGAAGCTAGTTGATAGTGGATTTTTATTTTGTGATTCTTTTTTCTGTCGTTAATTCCACGTTAAAGAATGATGGACACTCCTAAGTTGGCACACAGATGTGTAAAGGATTTTTTTCCCCAAGTGTTCAAACCATGACTTGCAACTTAAAACTGAATAAGATGGAAGTTATACCAGTGGCTAGCAAACCCCCCAAATATTTTTTTGAAGATGCAAGCAGTTGGTTTTATCCATTTGAATATCCTTGAATTAAAAATAAAATAAAAAACCAAATCATTTGATTTCATCTATAGAAAGATTTCCCGATTAACTTATTCCCATGATGGCTTATCTATCCAGGCTGTAATTAATACTCCACTGGCCTGGGTGAAGACTTGGACTTATACCAGGCCTCTGGCTCCCAGCATTAGCAGGCCAGGTAGGGAAGATGTGTGTCTCAGCCCCCTCTGCTGCTGTGATTTGGGGCATTGTTCCTTTTTTCACTTTTTGGTGAACACCAGAGAGCACTCCGTAGCATGTGTTTACTCTGTGCCAACTATGCCCCTGGTACTGTGCCGGGTGCCACAGCAAAGACTGGAAAGATGGCAGCCTCTGGTGTGTGTGCCACATGGGAATGTTGAGAAAGCACTGCCCGGTTCTTATATCTATTTTTTTTTTTAGGACAAGGTGGGGGTATATCTCTTATTTACCTTTGTCATTCTGAATGTGAAGCCACTCTGTGGGTTTCTGGTTGCTTTATTTGTCCTTGTTTCTATTTCCAGTTTATCATGAATTCAGTGTATGGTAAGTCTCTATTGTATTTTGCGCATTTATTATTCTTTGCTATGACTACTGTATTGTTATGCTCTCTTGATACAAAATGTATTTTATAATCATCCTTTAAGTCGCTCTGCTACTTTGGCATCTGCCTTCTGAAAGATAAACTGCTTTTTACCATCTTTATTTAAGGTTTGTTATGCATTTGCATTCTACTGCCCCTTCCAGAGATAAATGCTGACAGTTTTAAGGATGTTATTGGTAACAGGTCTAGCTCTGATGCTGTGAGGTGAGATCGTCTGTCTCACAGGATATTCCTGTCAGGATGGGGAGGGTTGCTCTCAGAACTGGTATGCGGGTCTGACTTTATAGAACATTGTGGGTTCTTTTCTGGTCTGTTTAATCCTTCCGACAGATTTCATTTAGAAGTCTTCCTTAACGGAGGGACTGATGAATGCTCTGCCTCTGGTGACATGCTGTTGCTTTTAAAGTTAGCACGAAAACCCCTCAGAATATGTTTTGCATGGGTAGTACTTACATGCCCTTCACATTAATATGGGCCTTGTGTTTGCCATGCAGAAGAGCTCTTCATTGGAGACTGCTGCCAAAAGAATTGAACTTCATGTGTATTCTTTCCCTTGGATCGGCACCCAGTCATTCCAACCCCTAAACAGATTTGACTATGCGACCTTTGTATCCTGTCACCTTTTCCTGAAATGGAAATACATTTTTTTTGAGAGGATCTCCCTAGTCCCAGACTGTCTGGAACTCACTGTGTAGACCAGGCTGGCCTCGATCTCAAGAGGTCTCTCTGCTGCTGCCTCCTGAGGACTGGGATTAAGGGTGCTCACCACCACATCTGGCATGAAAATACATTTTAAAAAACCACAAAAACTTCCAGGGGCTGGAGAGATGTCTCAGCGGTTAAGAGCACCGACTGCTCTTGCAGGGGACCTGGGTTCCATTCCCAGCACCCACATGGCAGCTAAGAACCGTCTTTGACTCCAGTTCCGGGGGAATCCGATGCCCTCTTCTGACCTCCGTGGCGTTGCATAACATGGGTGCATCAACCTACATGCAGACAGTACACTCATACACATAAAAAAATAACAAATTAAAATATAAAATAAAAAAAACTTCCAGTTATTTATCATTTTATCATCTGCCTAAAATAATATATCTGGGGCTGGAGAGATGGCCTAGTGGTTAAGAACGCCGACTGCTCTTGCAGAGGACCCGGGTTCAATCCCCAGCACGCACATAGTGGCTGAGAACTGTCTTTGACTCCAGTTCCAGGGGAATCCGACACCCTCTTCTGACCTCTGCGGCATTGCACAAGACAGGTGCACAAACCTACATGCGGACAGTACATTCATATACATACAAAATAAATTTAAAAATTAAAAAAATATATCCAAGGCATCTGTTGGATGGGTTCATGAGAGTTGGGTGGGGGTGTGAGAATATGTACATGCATGTGCTGGCATGGAAAGCTCGTCCTAGCTTACAGGCTTAGTGGCATGGATTTTTTTTTTTTTTGAGACAAGGCCTCCCTTGGTAGCCTAGGCTGGCCTCAAACTCATAGAGTCTCCTGCCTCAGCCTCCTGAGTGCTGGAATTACAAGCATGTACCACCATACCTGGCTTATGGCATGGAACTTGATGATTGGGCTCGTTGTTGGAAATGAATCAATCTGCAAACAGAGGATGCAAAAGAGTGCATCCTTAATAAAGAAAATGTCAACTGCTTTTGCTTTCCAATGGCTTGTTGTTTAAGGTATGTACAAAATCTAGGGCTTTGCTTGTAGAAGTAAGACTTTTTCTTTCCTTCAAATTTCGTATGGAGAAACAAGCATGACTTTTCCTGTGGTTTAACTAGGCATCTGAAAATGTGGCGTTTGGGGTCTGTCTTTCCTTGGAGTAGCTAATCTCCTGGTGAGCTGGCTTTTGTAGATGGACAGAAGAGGAGTTCTCAGAAGGCATCGCTGTTGTGTGGAAAGTATTGGCTGTCAGTGGAGCTGATCTTTCCCAGGGGAAATGAGAATGAAGTTGGCAACGTGGCAGCAGTGAACAAGTAGGAAAGATGCATGGCTATCTGCATTTGAGTCTACAATCTTTTCTTCTACTAGGCCATCATTCTGATGCCTGTTAAACCAACAGACCTGGCCATATTTCTTGCAAGCCTTATGGGAGCCTGTGTTAGCATCAGTGATTGATGTTAGAGAATGTGTTGCATTTGATCATTTGTTATTGAGTAGTACTATCAGTCCCATCTGGGAACAGGGCTAGGGAAAGGGATAGAAAGAATCTCTGTGGAGAGTTGTTGCTATTACACATTTTGTATATATTTTCCTTGCGAGTCAATCACAAAATTGATTTTGGTAGTTTTTCTTTTATTGTATTTATCTCCTTTTAATTTCTGTGTCCTAGTCCCAAGGCAATTTAATTTAGTAATGATTTAGTAATGAGCATCCCAGCACACTCATGCTGGGTTTACACCCAAGTCAGTCCTTATATGAGGTAGGTTTGAAGTGGTGGCTCCCCCTGGTGGCTTTCCTAGGAAACTCCTCCTGCTGCTCACCTTTAATTGAGGATGACTTTGGCTCCTCTGACTCAGTGTTCTCATTTCATGCAGTCTCACCACAGACCACAGCCTCTCACAGTGTAGAAACATTCCCTTCAGTCCTCCTCTTTCTCATCTAAAGCTTTTTCATTGAACGCATAGAATATGTTTCGTGATCCTTGCTAGGTCTGTGATATATCACGGACCAGGATTATTCTCCTATTTTTAAATTAAGAATTAAAAAAAATTATTTGACAGTTTTATACATGTATGTAATAACCAGAAGTTTTTATAAGTTTTTTTTCTTATTTGGTTTGAGACCAGGTGTCACAGTGAATCTCAAGCTGGCCTGTAACTATGTGGCCCAGGCTGCCTTTGAACTCATGGTGATCCTCCTGCCTCAGTTTCCCAAGTGTTGGGATTTGACAAACATGAGCCATCACATCCAGCCTCTGTTGAAAACTATTAGAAAATAAAAAAAAGATACCTATAGGCAAAAGTTTAGGTGCAGATATTAATTTGGACACAATAAAGAATCATGCCGAAATCCTGCAGGTGAGCCACAGTCTCCTCCTTAATAGCTCCAAGTGCTCTTAATTACTTCTTCAGTTCTTGTTGAATCTGTGTTTCCTCCAAGGAGCAATATTTTTTATTACTCATGTTGTTTTCCATTGCTAGCAGGTGATGATGAAAGTACAAGGCCAATTGGCTTTGCTGCCTTCATTTTGGTTGGTAAATTCTCTGGGCGAAGTCCTTGTCTGGCTTGAATCGCCCACTTTCTATGCCACTGAGCACAATTATTTTGATAAGTAAAAATGTCTGCCTGTACATCTAATTATTTTTCAGGTTCTGTTGATCAAATTGCAGATATGTCTTATTTTAGCTGCACTGTGAGTCCGACTGGGAGCTTCATCATCCTTTATAACTTTGTTTCTGTGGGAAAATGCATTTGTATTCCAGACCCTCTGCGCAGATCCCAGCACACTCATATGACTTCCTATTGAACTTTTCATATTTCTAGAAATGAAAGCTTAGCTTGGAAAAACCAGAGTCTGTATAATTGGGCACAAATGAAGTTTGCTGGTGATGCAGAGGAGTTGACAGCTCACACTGATACAGAATGCTGAAACTGATATGCTCTATCCAGTGCTTGATGCTCTGAGGACGGGGCGAGCTTCCATTACAGTGCATCATGTGGGCCTTTAGTTTTCATAGGCCTGAGCTCCGCTTATGGTGTTCCTGTTTGTCTGTATAAGGCACATTAGGGCTATAGAGATGGCTTAGTGGGGCTGGAGAGAGGACCCGGGTTTGATCCCCAGCCCCCACATGGTGGCTGAGAACCGTCTGTAACTCCAATTCCAGGGGAATTCGACACCCTCTTCTGACCTCTGCGGCATTGCACGACATGGGTGCACAAACCTGCATGCAGACAGTACATTCATACACATACGAAAATAAATAAAAATTAAAAAAAAATAGAGATGGCTTAGTGAAGCACTTGCTGCACAAACCTGAGGCCCTGGGTTTGGACCCCCAGTACCCTACATAAAAGCTGGATGTGATGATGCACAGAAGTTATCCCAATTCTGAGAGAAAGGAGGGTCCTCCTGGGCTTGCTGGTTACTCTGTCTAGATGACTCTGTGAGCTCCAGGTACACTGGGAGATGCTGGCTCACAAAATAAGGTGGAAAGGCTGGGTGTGGTGCTACACACCTTTATTTCCAGCACTCTGGAGGCAGGTGGAGCTCTCTGAGATTGAGGCCAGCTTGGTCTACATAGCAAGATCCGGGCCAGCTATGGCTATAGGGAAACCCTGTCTCAAAAAGACCAAAACCAACAAAAAAGGTGGAACCAGTAGTGGGGGCACACACCTCTGATTCTAATATTATGGAAGCAGAGATAGTTGGATCTCTATGAGCTTGAAGCTTGCCTGGTCTACATAGTGAGTTACAGGCCAGCCAGGGCTAACAGTGAGACCTTAGCTGAAATAATAATAATAATAATAATAATAATAATAATAATAATAATATAGAGTGGGGATAGAAGATGGCACTTGATTTTGACTTCTAGCCTCCACACCTATGTGCACCTGCATGTGTGTGTACACACACACACACACACACACACACACACACAGAGCTGTGTTGTAAAACAGATTGTATTTCCATATACTAGGGAGGAGACCTTGCAACAAGTGTACAAACCAGGCCAGCATCTTCTAGTGTGTGGTGTGTAGAATTGCGGCCCTGTGAAGTGCTCCATGGAAGAGGCATGAGAAGAAACAAAACAGAAAAGGAGAGGAAATTACCTCTCAGATTGTATCAAAGCTGCAGTACTAGCACCCTCTTACAGACTGACAAACACGTGAACATAGTTCATCCTCTTAGATGCCCTGTGAGAAGGAGACCCTCTTGTCAAACAGCAGTTAGGACTCCACTTTGGGGTGTGCTGGGCTTTGACATACAGGGCAAGGAGTTCTCTAAGCATCTCTAGTACAATATTTGGGGAATTTGAAAGTGGTGGAGTGCAGTTGAGACAAGCAGCCGACCTCGTGAGTTAGACGATGCCCGGAGAGCCCTCTCAGAATGGGAAACTGGAACATCAGTCCTTCAGTGTTTCAAGAGACAAGCTGAAGGGGAATTCTCCCTTGCTCCACCAATCATTTGGGGGGTCCTTGTGTCTTAGTCTCTCCATAGGCTGGGCTTTGGCATGGAAAGTGGATTGAGAGAGGCCCAACCTCGTGACCTGTGAACTTGGTCATTCAGGCCTACCTTGCACCAGCATTTAGCTGGAGCCTCCAGGGGGTGGTTTGTAGAGTTATGACAGGCCCCACACAGCCAGTATATCCCAGGACCTTCTTACTTTGGTTCAGTTGAAAAAGAAGTCATGGCTTTTCTTGATACCATGAAACCCCTGGATGCATATAACAAATAGCATTCCTCAGTCTCTGTGCACATTTGTGTGTGAGAGAGATGCAGTTGTGAATTCAGGTAATAGATCCACACATGATACTGTGAGGAAAACACTTTTAGAGTTCTGAAATTCTGTTGAGGTGATGAAGGTTGATGATGTGCAGACCTACTTACTGACATACTGGGCAAGTGGACAGGGAGCCTCTGCCTGGTGGACCGTAAAGGCCACCCCTTAGATCTGGAAAACTGACCTTTGTTAAGCCCCACATGGGACCTCCTTTCCTCAAAGATCCTTTTGTGGAAAGAAAGCTAGTAAATGAATGAGATGAGATTAATTAGAAGCAGGTGCTCTTTAAGTGCTGGCTTCATTTGTTGTGTTGTGTATTGAGCATGCGCTGTAGGCTCTGGAGAAGGGGGGTTTTCTTCTCACTTCTCCCCTCATATGTCATCACAGCCTAGTCTCCATGACCATGTGCAGGCTCAGTTTTTAGTCTTTGGACTTCGGAGATTGTGTGCTTGGAAAGCCTTGAGACTGTTATGCCCAAGCAATGAAAACATGTCATGTCTCAGGTCCCTAATCCATGGTCAGGCTGATGGTGGGCCAGCTTCAGTGCTGGTGGGCTGCCGTCATCATTCCCATCAAGGGGAAGAAAACAGCCAGAAGCTTCCACTGTGTGTCCTGTTTATGACAAAGAGCACCATTTGTGCTTCTCTGCAGATCTGAATCAGTCTAAGTAGCAACAGGACTGTTTCAGGGAGAATGGTTGTGGCGGGGCGGGGTGACCCAACTCCCTCAGTATCTGCAGAGTTCCTATGGAACTTAAGACAGGCTATGGATTCTCTCCTGTTTTCTATTTCCATCACTAAAATGAGGGCACTGCTCTTATTCATTCATCTTGGGCAATTTTTTGGAGACAGGTCCAGCTGGCCTAGAACTAACTTATGTAGACCAGGCTGGATTTAATCTCACAGAGATCTGCCTGCTTCTGCTTCCTGAGTGCTGGGACTAAAGGTGTGCACAACCACTCCCAGCTTCCGTGGGCAATTTTGAGGCTGAAAAAATGAGGAAAAAGAATAGGTATTGGGCTGGAGAGACAGATCAGTTCGTAAACTGCTTGTCTTGGAAGCACCAGGACCTGAGCTCCATCACCAGAACCCACACAGACATGCAGGGTATGCTGGCATGCATGTAGAATCCCAGCGTGAGGAGGGAGGGACAGATGGATCCTGGGGGCTTTCTGGCCGGCCAGCTTAACCTACATGGCAAGTTCCAGGCCACTGAGAATTCCAGGTCTATTTCAGAATGAATGTGGTTGGTATGTGAGGAACCATACCTGAGGTTGTCCTCTGGCCTTCATCTGCATGTGCATTAACACGTGTACCTAGAAACACATGAATACACGTGAAAATGCACACAACACACACACACACACACACACAAGAATAGGTGTTGAGAGTAAGGAGAGGCCATGAACTAGGGTGAGAAATCACTCACTAGCTCTAGTAGTAGTTACTAAAAGTGATAAACTGCTAGTAAGACCCCCCCAGGATGTTGGTAGAGATTTGCGGAAAATAGTAAGAGTGTTGTTTCCACAGAGCATCCAATGATCAGATGCTCATGAAAAATTCTCCAGGATGGACCAGATGCTAGGCTATGAAAGACATTTCAATAAATTTGAAAATATTCAAATCATACCAAGATGTTATCTGAGCATGATAGAATTAAATGGGAAGTCAACAACAGAAGGAACTTGGGGGAATCCACAAATATATGGAAATGAAACAGCATATTTCTATGTAACCAATAAGTCATAGAAGTCACAAATTATAAAATGCTTTGAAATGAATAAAAATGAAAACATAACATAAAAATGAATTGTGTGCAACTTCAAGTGAATCACAGCTGCTAATACCTATCTTCAAAAAGAAGACATCTTGAATTAGTAACCTAACTTTCTACCTTAAGGAACTAGTAGAGAAGGCTAGAATAAACAGGCAGAAAGAAGTACTAAAGATTACAGTGTAAATAAATGAAATAAAGAAGTACAATATGGAAATCAACTAATCAAAGATGATTGGATCTTAGCCAGGCATAGTAGCTCATGCTTGTCACCTTAGCACTTGTGAGGTAGAGCCAAGGTCATCTTGGGTGACATAGTGAGTTTGAATTTGAGGCCGTCCTGGGGTCTTTGTCTTAGAAAACAGAATAAACAAAAAAGGTTGATTCTTATACTTTAGAATCGTTGACAAAATTGTTTTTTAAAAAAGGAGAGGCTGGAGAGATGGCTCAGTATTTAAGAGCACTGGCTATTCTTGCACAGGACCTGGGTTTGGTTCCTAGCACCTACATGGCAGCTAACAACCATCAGTAACTCCAGTTCTAGGGTATCCAACACCCTCTTCTGACTTTGGTGCACATTGTATGACACTGATGCACTTATATACAATGCAGGCAGTACACTCATATACATAAAATAAAATAATAAGTAAAATAACAAAAAAAGACAAAAGGAGAGATTTAAGCTACTACATGAGAAAGGAAAGAGAAGGCATATCTGTCAATCTTAAGAGACATTAAAATAATTACAAAAGACTACCATGAATAAATACATTTATTGACAGAATTATAAAATAGTCTCAGCACTTTGAAAACTTGAACTGTTAGTTTCCATGTAATCCAGAAGTCCACACCCAGAGGAAATGAGAACCTGTTGTTCATACATGAATTGTTCATGATTATTCCTAGCAACATTATTCATAAAATTCACAAAGCAGATGTGTAGCAGTTGATGAAGGAATAAGTGAAAGAAATGTGGTCTGCCAATACAGTGAAATAGGGTCATCCAAATGAGTGAAGTACTAGTGCATACTACAGCATGGATAAACCTTAAAAGCATGATGCTCAAAGAAGCTAGGCCCAAGACCACATATTATTTGATTCCATTTATATGTACTATCCAAAATAAACAGATTCTTAGAGACAGAAAGTTGATTGTTTGCCTAGAGCTTAGGGGTGGGAACGAGAATGTCTGCTAATGAGCATGAGGTAAAATTTAAGGATGATGGAAATGTTCCAAAATTAGATTGTTGGGTTGGTTGTATAATTCTCTGTGTAAAAATCATTTAATTATATACTTCAAATGGGTGGATTTTATGTTACATAAATTATATCTTAATAAAGCTGTTAAAAAAAAAAAGAACACCACATAAAGTGGTGTTAAATGCAGTTCCTGTTGGGGCCTGGTTGGCTATCTGCCTATTTTATTTTCCCTAATGCTACCTTCCCCCCATCCCACCAGCTGAGAGACAAGATGTGTCATTTCTTTTATTTAAGTCTTTAAAATTATATATTTCTCCAGTGAGGCTTTATATATTTTTTATTCAATCAGTTGCCTAGGAGATAGTGAGTCTAGAGGATGAAAATGACTCTGTTTTGCTAGAGATGACCTAAATATTAGATAATCGATTTGAGAAGGGCTCCCGCTTCCTATTGTTCATTTCTTTAGGAAAAAAATGAGATTGCCTCTAAATCAAAAACCAAACCTCTTACATTCTACATTCGGTTCTTCTTGCAGAGAGCGACTACTGGAAAGACAAGAATCCATTTATGTTTCAAATTTTTCTTGCCATTGTCAGTAACCCTGCTCTGGCTATTTTTGCACCTAAGTCTTTATCTGCAGCAATGATGACTTCTTTAGGAAATATTCTTAGATGTGGAATTACCAGACAAAGGCATGCATGCATTTTATAGAACTTCGATCCATTGTTAATTGAATTGATTTCCAGAAACTTAGCCCAGTCTCACCACCCCTGGAAGTGGAGGATGTTGCTTCTTAGTGTTTTAAGTGTGAATTTCTCTGATGAATTTTCAGATGATTTGAGTATTTTTCTTCTACCGTTCATTAGTAATCTTTGTTATTTATATAAAGATCATAATATTTTCCTTACTGAACAGTGTGTTATTTCTTTGTCATTCCTGGCCACTTTCCCTTCCCAGTCTGATCACTTTCCATTTTGTATTCTATTGATTTTAATGTACACTTTTATATAGATTAATATAGTGATGTATCTGTAGTTTCTCTAAATAAATTATCAGATGTTTTTCTTTTTCTTGGCTTTTTAGCCTCAAACTTTTTCATCTGCATGGAATTTTGAAATAGGGCATTAGTATGAAAATCGATTTTTTTATTTTGAAATGCCCATTTTTTCCAGGATCATTTGTAGAATAGTTCAGCTCCCCCCTATGGATTTTTGATTCCTCATTTATCATATAATGTTACAGATATTTGAATATTTTTTCCTGGACTTTCAGCCCATTAATTTGTTTCAGCATTCTTGAGCCAATATAGTTACTAAATGTGGCTTTATAATACATTTTAATATGTGGTATAGAAAGGTTTTGTCCTTTCTATTACCACTCTTTCATTTTAATCACATTATCTCTGGTTAGAGACATGGCTTGGTAAACTGAGGACCTGAGTTTGATCCCAAGAACCCAAGTTTAAAAAATCAGTGTGCGAAAAAGCATGCACTTGTAATCATAGTGCTACATAGGAGCAGACAGATGGGTCCCCTCAGCTCTCTGGCCAGTCAGTCTAGTCTACTCAGTGCCTTCCAGTTCAATGAGAGACCTTTTCTGGAAAACAAGGTGCTCATCACCTGAGAAATGACAACAGAGGTTGACGTCTGGCCTCTACATGCACACATGCACACACGTGAACACTCCCCCCCCCCAGTTGAATAGGTTTTAGTATTCTCATTTATTTATTGTAAATTTATGTCATCAAGTTTAAAGAAATCTCATTGGAATTTTTATTTGAATTTAACTGCAATTATAAGTCAATACCGAAAGAACTGGCGTTTTCCCAACTTCTTGTTTTATATCATCATACAAATTATCTTTATGTACGAGTGTATAAATGAAAACCTCTCCTCCCATACACTGCAGTAAATGAATCCTTGCAAACTAAAACATCTGCTCCAGAATTCTAAACAGCTGGTTCTCATCACTCAGTGACATGGTGTCACTGTCTTTAGTCAAGTCTTATAGTTTTACTTGTACAGGCTTACTTATCTCTGGTAGTTAGTCTTAAGCAGGTTGTGGTTGTAGTTAGCATTGGCTTTTGTAATGGGATCTTTTCCTCCATATTATTTTTCCTATTGCTCATATATAAAGACTTTGAGTTTTCGAATATTTCACTTACAGTGGCCCTTTGTGGAACACTATTGTGGTTAAAAATGTTCTTTTTGGCCAGGCGTTGTGGCGCACTCCTGTAATCCCAGCACCCAGGAGGCAGAGGCAGAGGCAGAGGCAGAGGCAGAGGCAGGCGGATCTCTGCGAGTTCAAGGCTAGTCTGGTCTACATAGTGAGTTCCAGGACAGCTGGGGCTACTGGAAGACCCCATCTCAAAAAGACCCCCAAAATGTTCTTTTTGAATTTTAACAGAATATTTAGTACCTTATGAGTTTTTAAGTTTCAGAGAGTAGGTCAGTTGAAATTATGAAAATTCTGTGTTTGAACAGATAGTATTTTAGAAACAAAAATAGATAGAACTTTACCATGTGGATGTATTTGTATTATATATTTACATGCATGTATATATACACATGTGTATATGCACTTAAACTCATGCATATATATATATGGGGAAATAGAGAGAGGGGCTTGTTCATTCATTAGAGCAACCTCATGAGGAGTGTCTCTTTTGAGACAGGGTCTCCCTGTAGCTCCAGCTGGCCTGGAACTTACTATGTAGACCAGGCTGGCCTCCATTTCAGAGAGATACACTTGCCTCTGCCTCCTGAGTTCTGGGATTAAAGGCTTGTGGCACCACAACTGGCCCTTGAGGACTGTTAAGAAAATAATCATCAGACGCCATAACGCGCCAGGCCAGGATCGAAAGGTTATTCCTGGACAAACTGTCAGCCCATGAAAGGAAACAGCCAGAATTGACCAGAGTCCAAGTCAACAGCTCCAGAGAGAGTGGACTGTTTTACCTCTCATCCACCTGTGCCCCTTTTCTAAGCCTAGGGAACAACCTGCGGAAGAGGGGGCGTGGTAGAATGTAAGGGCTGCGATTGGGGTGAATGGTGAAACTACAGCAATGTAGTCTGGACACTCATTTGATCAACTTGATTGAACAAACAACCTGTCACCCCCCACTGGATGGTGGGGCTGTAGGTGTTTGGGCACAACAGCCTGCAGATAGGTTTTGCATGAAGGATGCTTGTACTCATGGATTATCACTTATAGCTAAAAATGAAAAAAAAAAAAAACTGAGAGAAGATGCAGGACAGTTATGGCAGAATGCATGACTTGGGGATGGGGGTTGGGGTGGGGGAGGAAAGGAAATAAAGCCTGAACTGAATTGGAAATTATGAAATGCACAAAGATCAATAAAAACTAATTAAAAAAAAATGAAAAAAAAGAAAATAATCATCATGGTTGGTCTATTTATATTATTTTTAAATTTTTTTGTCCTTTTTGAAACAGGGTCTCCCCTTAAGTCCCAGCTGGCCCTGAGCCTCTGCCTGTGTAGACCAGCTGGCCTGAACTCGACAGATCCCTGCTTCTGCCTCCCGAGTGCTTGGATTAAAGGCGTGTACCACCACGGCTGGCCTAAGGCAGTTCTTAGCCACCATTTGGGTACTGAGAACTGAATTCATTTCTTCTGCAAGAGCAGTTGAGGCCATCTCTCCAGCCCGGTGTTTTTTTTTTTTTTTTTTGTATGTGTTTGTGTGCATACACACATACATGATAAATATAATAATAAGTAAATAAATATTGTAAATAATTTACATAAGGACAGTGACACATGGCGGATGTAGAAGACCTTTTATTCCTCTTTACACAAATGTGCTTGGTAGCATGAGTAATAGTGTCAGCAAAGCCTTAGTGAATGTCTGACCTTAATTACTTTTGGACAGTTGTGTCTGTATTTTATTCCATATTTAAGGTACTTTATTTCTGTGGTTTGTCAATCTATAAGATAATTTTCTTTTGCTGGGTTTAACCCTCTGAAGAGAGCTACATCTCATAGTCCTCTTGAGCCAAATTTACCTATTGAAGGAAGTATGGACTTGAACTTAGACCTACTAACACATTTGCAAACAGTTAACAAAACTAAAATTTTCAAGGAGAAGTCTTATTAAGTTATAACATTTAAAAAGCTGTTGGGCCGGGTCGTGGTGGCGCACGCCTTAAGTCCTAGCACTTGGGAGGCAGAGGCCCAGGCGGATCTTTGTGATTCAAGGCCAGCCTGGTCCTAAAAGTGAGTTTCAGGACAGGCTGGGGCTACAGGGAGACCCTGTCTCGAAAAGACCAAAAAAAAAAAAAAAAGAAGCTGTTGGGGCTGTAGAGATGGCTCAGTGCTTAAGAGGATCGACTGAGCTTGCAGAAGACCTGGGTTCCGTTCCCAGGACCCACATGGCAGCTCACAACTGTCCACAACTCTGTTCCAGGGAAATCTGACACCCTCTTCTGGCATCAGCAGGCATTGTGTGACATGAGTGCATTTACATTCATGCAGTCACAACACTAATACATGTAAAATAAAAATAAAAAATAAAAATAAGCTGTTAAAATATTGTCATTAAGAAAAATTATCTTGATTCCTGAGTGCAGAGGGAAAGAGTTTTAATTAGCATCTTGTTGGAAAAGTGGATCATGAGAGAGTAAGTGGTGAGCCTAGTTCTCAGGCTGATAATGGTGGTTGGTTAGTGGAGACTAAGAAGGTGAAATGTAGTTGCATAGAAAGAAACTGGGCCTGGACACTGGGTAATGTGATGGCAGGTAGAGCCAAATTCCATGGTAAACTGCTTGAAAAGAAGGCACCTGAATTATTCATATCTGCTTGTATAGCATGAGACTCAGAAGGATTCTTCCATAGTGTCAGTCCTTGTAAAGGAAAAAAAAATAAACAAATTTCCAGATTTTTTTTTACAAAGGAATCACCCTTTATTCCTTTTAATCTCTTTCTGGGCAACCTTTTGTTTTTTGACAGTTCAATCAATATAGCATGTTGTTAATAGCAACATTTTTTAATGCTGTTTAAGTAAAGGAATGATACCAGGTTCATGCTTGACTTTTAAAAAGCTTTAAAATAATCTTTGAGACTATCACTAGTAGTAGTTTGTCTCTTTTGAAGAAATTAGGCTACTTTGTAATTTGCTTTGACTAAACATTGAGATAAAAGGTAAGACACTTAGAATTGGGGGCGGAGAGATGGCTCAGTGGTTAAGAGCACTGGCTGCTTTTGTAGAGCACCCACATGGCAGCTAACAAGTGTTCTAACTCCAGTTCCAGGGGATCTGACACCCTCTTCTGACCTCCACAGGCATTGCATGAGACAGGTGCACTTACACACATGCAGGCAATACACTCATACACATAAAATAAAAAGAATAAATAAAATATTTAAAAAGACAGAATTATATACAAAAGGGGAGAAATTACCCAACTAATTGGAATGTCTGACATGTAGAGATAGAAACTATGATAAGCTAGAAATGAAACCTCTGTATTTCATCTATCTGTCTGTCTGTCTGTCTATCTATCTATCTATCTATCTATCTATCTATCTATCTATCTATCTATGTATCTATGTATCTATCTATCTATCTATCTATCTATCTATCTATCTATCTATCTGGATAGATACATAGATACATTGTCATAACATACATACTATCCTAAATTTGGCCCTGTGGCTCTGCCCTTTTTGCATGGCATGTATGCCCAAGTCACATTAATGTTTAAGAGACTCCTGTTATTTAATATGTAAACTGTATTGCATATATATAAAGTATAGTTCAATTTTTCTTTCAAAGAGTCTCCTGTCCACCTTCCTTCATGGCTGTATTCCATCCTTTTTCCTCTGTTCCTCACTCCTCCCTGTCCTTCATTATTCTTTAAGCTCCATTCTGCTTTGGAGTGGGTTCCTTAGATGTGTATGTATGTACAGATGGCTCCTATTTGTGGGCGTGTCTGATCTGGCCTTGTGTGTGTGTGTGTGTGTGTGTGTGTGTGTGTGTGTGTTAACATTATAGGCAGCATGCCTCAGAGGCATGAGTTGGAATGATGTGATGATACCAGGGTGTGGGATTGGCTGCTGGGAGTGATGTCACACTACTCATATAAATGTTGTGTTGCATTGAACAAAGTGGAATTGCACTCTCTGTCATATGTCCCCAGGCTGTTACTGAAGTGATCCCACACACGCATATTCCCTCCATGGCCTGTTCCACCATGGAACTGATATGTTCCCATCATCTGGCATTCAGATGTGAGGCGTACACAACTGGTCGTTTGGCTTTGCAGCCACCAGTTTCATAACCGTGCATTGGCTGTGGAACTACCGTCTCAGGAAGAGCCACCAGCCAGCAGCCTTCCTCAGCAGCCGATCCCACACCTATTTACATCTGTACAGGAACCATGGGGAAAATCTTGACCATTGAAATCTAGTAATAACCCACTGAAACCTTTTTAGAGTTTAGCTGTAAGTCTGTTGTTAGATCCTCTTATATAGGCAAGTACTTCACTGTTCCTGCTCCTTGATGAACACCGTGAAGGTGTTCATATATTTAGAGATAACTGAACCTCAGTGGCAAGAAGGAAGAGAGGCAAGCATCAGTTGGGTGGTTCTGCAGGATCAATCTTTCCCTCTACATCATCATAAATTATGAACTATATTGATTCATTCACATTGATGCATGAACTAATTCTGCAAAAAGCCCAAGTGAAGTGGAAAATGGAAAGTGATCATTTATTAGAATTGATGAGTGCCAGCTTTGTACTGAAACAAAACAAAGCAAAAACACCAGAGCCTGGATGGCCTCCCCTTCACTACTGCCTGGGCACAGCCAAATGGACCTGAGTGTAACCAGCAAGGCTTATTAACAGTCACAAATGTCCTGCCCCGTTCAGAGGCTCCAACCAGGCTGAAAGTTCCTCGAGGCCAGGAACTGGTTTGTGTCCCTTTCTCTTCATCATACCTCTGCTCAGGGCGATCTAGAGACCTTTATTTAAGGACATATGAGACATCTGTCCTTATGACTCTTCACTTATGAGGAGTTAGGGACACTAGAGAGGTCTTTTCACTTTCTAAAGCATCAATTTCTTCATCTGCAAACTGAAATTTTAATGGAGAACTCACTCCTCATCTTGCAAACCCTTCCCAGGTCCCCAGAAAAGTCCATTTGCCATACCACCCACAACCCGTTACAGCTGGCAAACATTTGTCCAATGAATCCACTTTCCATATGACCTTTCAGAAACTTCTGGAGAGCTTTGAAAATTCTGGTCATTTACTAGAAAAGGTCTATGGCGGTTTTGTTGAGTAATGAAATTTAAATGGTGTTTCTGTCTTTGATAAAGCATCCATTTGCACTTCATGACAGTGCAGGATTACTCAGCTTGACTGCACAGGGGTGCGCAGGTGGCAAGATGTGCATTTGCTTTGTATTCAGCTCAGCATTCTTCAGAAGGCTGCTCACTCCTCGGGAGGATTTTCCTATCATCTCTATGTTTGTAGGGTGTGGGGTAACATCATTCATGTGGAATTGGGTTGAGTTGCTAGGTGCCAATCTCTGTCCCCAACCTTGTTAGATGATGGCTGGGGATTACTAGCTAAGTAATGCGTTTCTTTTAGCATATTTAATATTTCATAATGAAGTTATAATAGACATATAAGAAAGGATGGGAATTGGAGAGATGGCTCAGTGGTTAAAAACATTGGTTGCTCTTACAGAGGACCCAGTTCAGTTCACAACACCCACATAGCAGCTAACAACCATCTGTAACTCCAGTTCCAGGAAATCTGATGCCCTCTTCTGACCTCTGCAGGCTTTGCATGACATGTGTGCACTTAAGGGTCTACATACATGCAGGCAATACACTCGTACATATAAAGTAAAAAAAAATAATAAATATTTAAAAATAGTTAAAAACGAAAGGATGAAGAAGAGACCCAAGCAGATATTCATATATTCTAGTTCAGAGGAGTTTTATTCGCAATGGCCAAAAGGTGAAAACATCCCAAGTGTCCATTCAAGAATGAATAGATGAACAAAATGTGGCACGTACATACAGTTAAATATTATTCAGCCTTGAAAAAGGAAATTCTGACACATGCTCTACCAGGATGCATTTTGAGGACATTATGGTAGATGAACTAAGCCAGCCCCAAAGATCACTACAACATGATTCTGATTCTAAGAGGTGCCCAGAGTAGTCAAAAGCATAGAGGTATAAGGTAAAATAATGATTTCCTGGGGCTGAGGCCAGAATGGGAATTATTGTATAATGCATACTGAGTTTCAGTTTGGGAAAATTAAAGTAATAATCCATAGATGATAGTTATGACAACTACACAATAATGGGACTGTACCTAGTATTATAAAGTATATACTGAACATGGCCAAAATTATGATCTTTAAATTATGTATCCTTTGTTACAAAAAGAAGGAATCAATAGTACCACGAATACCCAGTATCATTCTTCCCAATTACTAGCTAAGAAACTTAATCAACCAACAATTATTATATCATGTTTATTACTCCAGCTCAGTTGCACTGTGGGTGGATTACTTTGGTAAGAGGATTCTGTGCTAGGAGAGTTGTCTTCCTCATGTTTGATTTTCTGTTTGTGTTAGCTAGCTAAAGTAATTATTCTATAAGTAGAAAATACTTTTTTTTTTTAAACAAATCCTTATTTATCCCAGGCTGGCTTTAAACTTAGTATGTAGCCAAGGATGTCTTCGAACTTTTCATCCTCTTGCCTCTGCTTCCCAAGTGTGGGGATTATAGGAGTTCTCTACCAGGCCTGGTTTATGTGGTACAAGGGTAGCTTTATGCATCGCAGACAAACACTCTTACCAAACCGATTGAGCTGCATCTCCAGTCCTGGGAAATTTGCAACATTTTGACATCCTTTAAAATGGTTGTTTCTAGAGGCCAGGGAGGCATGATAATCTGAATTTAGATTCTTACACCCACATAAAAGCTGGGTACAGTGGCACATATCTGTAACTTCAACATTGGTGGTCTACTCGCTTTCTCCTTTTTAACTCAGTCTGAGACTCTAGCACATAGGACAGCGCTGCTCACATTCAGGCTCGGTCTTTCTCCCCAGGTAAACCTCTCTAGAAATAGCCTCACAGACATACCAAGAAGTGTGTTTCCATGGTGATTTATGTCAAATTGACAGTAAAAATTAACTGCCACACGAATCCTGTTCCATACTCAGCATTACTGTATTGTTATCTGCAAAGAGATCAGCTGAGATCCTGCTCTCAAGAGTCTAGGATTTAACAATCTGATAGGCAGGGCTGGAGAGATGGCTCAGTGGTTAAGAGCACTGACTGCTCTTGCCAAGGACCTGGGTTCGATTCTCAGCACCCACATGGTGGCTAACAGTTGTCCATAACTCCAATTCTAGGGGATCTGATGGTTTCCTCTGACTTCTGTGGGCATTGTATGACACAGATGCATTTACATACATGCAGCCAATACACCCATACACATAAAAAAAAATAATCAGATAGGCTCTGAGCACCATGGACAGGGTGAAGAGAACTTTTTTAAAAATTTTTTATTTATGGGGCTGGAGAGATAGCCTAGCGGTTAAGAGCGCCGACCGCTCTTACAGAGGACGCCGGTTCGATCCCCAGCACCCACATGGCGGCTAAGAACCGTCTGAAACTCCAATTCCAGGAGAACTCCAGTTCCAGGGGAATCCGATACCCTCTTCTGACCTCCGCGGCGTTGCACGACACGGGTGCACAAACTTGCATGCAGACAGTATATTCATACACATACAGAAATAAATAAAATTAATAAAAAAAAAATTTAAAAAAAAAAAAAAAGAAAAAAAAATTTTTTATTTATTTCGTATGTGTATGATTGTACTGTCTGCATGTAGGTCTGTGCACCCGTGTTGTGCAATGCCTCGGAGGTCAGAAGAGGGTGTCAGATTCCCCTGGAACTGGAGTTAAAGACGGTTCTCAGCTACCATGTGGGTGCTGGGGATCGAACCTGGGTCCTCTGCAAGAGCAGTCAGTGCTCTTAACCACTAAGCCATCTCTCCAGGCCCCGAAGAGAACTTTTTGTAATAGGTCTGTGCCATTCCATGGTGGTGGTGTTGGGGGAGGGCAGTCATGAAAGATATTTGGGCAGGGTGGGGGTCATTTCTCAGTTGATGATTCAACTTTGACAAGGGTTCTTGTTATTTCTATAAACAGGCAAACAACTTCTGGTCTGTAATTTGGACCCTTATCACTTCTTATAGACTAAGTCTGCAAACTATGGCCTACACATCTAATCTAGCACTTCTTGCTTTTTCTTTTTCTTTTTTTTTTTCTTTTTAATTTTACCTTTTTTTTGGTATTTTTGAGACAGGGTCTCCCTTTTAGTACCAGGTGTCCTGGAGCTCGCTCTGTAGACCAGGCTGGCCTTGAACCCACCAAGATCCACCTACCTCTGCCTCCCACATGCTGGGATTAAAGGCGTGTGTTATTGGCACTCAGCCACACCCATCGATCAGTATATTATATACAACTTCTTGCACAGTAACAGGCATTTTGGCCCACAAAGCCTCTAATATTCTCTGTCCCTTTACAGAAAACCTTTGCCAACCCCCGCCATCGACCAGCAGAAAGACTCAATTTTTGCCTTCTAAGCACTTTCATCTTACAAAAGATTTCTAACCATGTGTAGCATATAGAAAACTTTATTATAAAGCCTGTTGAAGAAAAGATATTTACCAATTGAAAAAGTAAGTGCTGAGAATAATTAATATTATTGAGAATATAATTGCACATTATTTGCTTTAAAAAAAAAAACAACAAAAAAACCTCTCTGCTATTTTCTTCTCTGTTCCATGAATGAATCTAAACTTTTCTAGCCTGAAGACTTCTCGATTGACACTTTCTGGATGTACGGTTTCTAAATTTATACTCTTCATGACACTTGGTTCCCTCCTTCTGAGGGATAATGGTGCAAATGAGGTGGGAAAATGAAAGTCTGAATGGGAGATACCACTTTTTAAATACACCTTCGGGCCTTTTTCTTGTCCTTGTAAGGAAAGTACAAGTTGTTTTAAGAAAGGAGAAATGTGGGCTGAAGAAATGGCTCAGTGGTTTAGAGCACTGGCTGCTCTTGCAGAGGACCTGAGTTCAGTTCCCAGTACCACCATGGAGGTTAACAACCATCTGTAACTCCAGATCCAGATCCAGTGCCCTCTTCTGGTCTCTATGGGCATTTCATGCACAGGTGCACCTACATGCAGGCAAAACGCTCATACACATAATAAATATTTAAAAGAGAAAGGAGGAATGCCTTTATTTCCTTGAGGAAATAGATGATGTATGGGCATTACTAATCTATTTGAAAAAAAAGTCTGCTAAAAACCATTAACTCCTCATGCTGGACAAGTAAGAGATCTTTAAGGAGATGGGAAATAAAGAGGGTAATGGAACACACGAGAGAGCAGAAGCTGGGAGTAACTGGGAAAGAAAGGAAACCAGTTGCAGATAGAGAGAGATCATGGGGGTAATGAGAACAGAATATGATACAGATATATGAAGATGATATGGTGAAACCCATTACTTTGTATGCTGACCTAAAAAATAATTAAAAATGTCAAAATCAAGCTAATAAAAAGCCCAACTCTTCACTCAAGCACAGCCCTGCTTCTTCACCTGCATGGCTTATCACTGGCTGGGAAGCCTTCCCTATTGTTCATGACACCTCTCCAGAGTAATAATACCCTTACAGCCCCTGCAGGAATCCCCGAGTCCTGAGTGGCTTGGTTGCTCTGATCAGCACACACAGTGAAGCAGCCCTGTGGTGCTGCGTGACTTAGCCTTCACTGCTATTGTCTTTTCTTTGAGTTGTATGTTTTCTTTAGAGTCATTCTAAGTGTTCCTAGTCAGAGTCGCTCTAAGGAGTGATGTCCAGTCCCTTCCCCTAGTCTTATTTCCCAGGAGATACCTGGCTCCCAGTGATCTCTATAGAGGTATCCTGCTCAGCTACATTAAGATAAACCATAAGCAGGTGTGGACACTAGAGCAGAAAAATGTTGATTGCACAGGACACAAGGCAATCCACACACACTTTAACATGCCCACACTGATGGGCTCGCCCTTCCTTCCTTCTTTCCTTCCTTCCTTCCTTCCTTCCTTCCTTCCTTCCTTCCTTCCTTCCTTCCTTCCTTCCTTCCTTCCTTCCTTCCTTCCTTCCTTCCTTCCTGTCTTTTTCTTTCTTTCTTTCTTTCTTTCTTTCTTTCTTTCTTTCTTTCTTTCTTTTTTTTTTAATTATTTATTTATTTGTATGTGGTAGAATGTATGTCTGCCATGCAAAGTCTGTGCCCCCGTTGTCCACGTGCCAATGCCGCGGAGGTTCAGAAGGTCTCGGATTCCCCTGGAGCTGGAGTTCTCCTGGAGTTGGAGGTTCAGACGGTTCTCACTCGCCATGTAGGGTGCTGGGGATCGAACCTGGTCCTCTGCAGGCGCGTCCTTAACCGCTAGGTCCATCTCTTCACCCTTTTTCTTTCCTTTCTTTCTTTATTTCCTTATTATTTTTTTCTTCGTTTCTTTTTTCATTTTTAGGTTGGTATCCTTTTTTTTTTCTTCTTTTCCCTTTTTTTTTATTTTTTTTTTTTTTTTTTTTTTCTTTTCCTTTGTTTTATATTTTTTTTTTCTTTCCTTTCTTTCTTTTTTCTTTCTTTCTTTCTTTCCTTCTTCTTTCTTTCTTTCTTTCTTTCCTCTTTCTTCTTTCTTGCTTTCCTCTTCTCTCTCTCTCTCTTTCCCTCTTTCTCTCTCTCTCTCTTTCTTTCTTTCTTTCTTTCTTTCTTTCTCTCTCTCTCTCTCTCTCTTTCTTTCTTTCTTTCTTTCTTTCTTTCTTTCTTTCTTTCTTTCTTTCTTACAGGGTCTTGCTATGTAGCTCAGGCTGAGCTGTAACTTGTGATCCTCCTGCTTCACCCTCTTCATTGGGGTTGGGATTATAGGCATTACCACCACGCCTAGCATTAGCAGGTTTTTTAATACAGGTGGAATCATACTGTTGATGCTACCTTATAATTATTTTTATTAAAGAAAATCTTAGAAGTCTTTTCATGCCAGTTCACTTAGAGCCACGCCATTTATTTAGTAGTCTGTGTAGTTATACCTGTGACGAAACTACACGATCCCCTAATAGGAGGACACTTATAATGATTCTGGTTTTCACTGTTTGGAACAGTGTAACAGTGAACATTTTGCACATATCTTTCTATATTCTAAGCAAGTTACTTGACATATAACTTCCTAAATTGGAATTATGATTGTTAGATTCTTTTTTGCTGAAAGAATTGACCAGATGCCTCTAGTTTCAGCTGAATTTATGGACCTTATGGGCCTTCATCCCCTAATGATAACATAGAAATGAAGCCTCAGTGGAAGTCAGAGAGGTCTGCCAGGTAAACCCTGTGCAGTTGTAAATATGGGGCATAAACTTTCCTCCCTTTGTAGAAGATATATGTGCTTACTGCCCAGCAGGCAGCAGAGCTCCAATGCAGAGAATGGCAGTGCTGCTCGATGGGTCATGGAGCCCAGGATGTGTATGTGTGCGAAGCCCTATAGGTACACAGAAGCCCTAGTGATCTCTTCATTCGGGAGAGGGTGGGAAGTATATAGTGCTTTCAGGAAATTCAGTAAGTAGAAAGGGGAGGAAAGGGTGGGACTGGATTGTGTGGGGGCAGTGGTGAGGCAGTGGCTAGTGTCATCCTGAAAATTAGCTGTGCTGGCCTCCTTGAAAGGGAGCATAGACATTGGGCTCACCTGAGCCAAAGTGCAGACGACAGAGCAGAGCCCTGCCAGCTACTGTCACGAGTAATCAGAGGGCAGGTAGCAAGAAGCCTTGTTACTACTGTGCCCACAAGGCCATTTGTGGATAAGGACTTGGGTAGTCACCTGAAGTGGTTCTTTTTTGTGACGTGCCTCTCCCCAGCCTATGAAACGCTCCAGGGAACAGAGTCTGCATGTTTTTGTTTATGGCTTTATTTGCTATAAAAATTCCCCCTTTGCCATTGTGTTTCTTTAGAAACCACAACTTTGAAATTCAGAATTAGACTTTTTTAAAAATTTTTATTTATTTTTGTATGTATTCGAGTGTACTGTCTGCATGTAGGTTTGTGCACCCGTGTCGTGCAATGCCGCAGAGCTCAGAAGAGGGTCTCGGATTCCCCTGGAACTGGAGTTAAAGACGGTTCTCAGATGCCACGTGGGTGCTGGGGATCGAACCCGGGTCCTCTGCAAGAGCGGTCGGTGCTCTTAACCGCTAGGCCATCTCTCCAGCCCCCAGAATAAGACTTTTAAAAATATCTTATTTTTTATGATTTTTTTATGTGTATATGGCTATATTGTCTGCATGTGTGTAAGTGCACCCATGCTGTGCAATGCCTGCAGAAGTCAGAAGAGGTATCAGATCTCCTGGAATCTGGAGTTATGGATGGTTGTTGAATGATATTTGTAAATGAATAAAATAGATTATAAAGAAACCAGTTATCCTGAAATAACATTTATCAAAATACTGCAAAAACATATGTAATGAGTGTTCTTTGTTGATGCATTAGATAGCAAGGAGTGTAAATGAAGTAGAATTTAATGTAAATGATATTTCAAGATAACTGTATACATGAAACTCAAAAATGTCTATTCAAGGAATGGGAAATAAAAATTCCCAGGTGCTGCCAATGTGATGTTCATAGTGGAAATAAAGGACACATTTTAAGTAGAAGATGGTAAAATGTTGTTCTTCCCATCCAAGTTTACTTGTTAATGCTAGAGTTGGACTCCAAGGTCTTGAACATGCTAAGAAAGTGCTCTACATGAGTTAGGTGTGGTGGCACATGCCTTGAATCCCAGCTCTCTGGAGGCAGAAGCAGGCAGATCTCTGAGTTCAAGGCCAGCCTGGTCTACATAATGAGTTCCAGGACAGCTGGGGCTACAAGGAGACTCTGTCTCCAAAAAAAAAAAAAAGTACTCTACCACTGAGCTACATTCCCAGCCCCTATGCAAATTTAAATCTCATGAATTAAAAAAAATAAGTGTGTGTGTGTGTGTGTGTGTGTGTACATGCACACTTCTGCACATGTGTGGAGGTCAGAGATCAGCTTACAGGAGTTGGCTCTCTCCTTTTACCATGTGGGTCCCAAGATTCAAACTCAGGTCCTCAGGCTTGGCTGTGTCTTTATCCCCTGAGCCATCTTGCCGGCCCCAGATCTCTTGAATTCTACTCCCAGACCCTAGTTAGGGGTCTAGGGTCTGGAGACTGGGAGATGGTTCGGTGGTGAAGAGCACTGGCTGCTCTTGCAGAAGATCCACGTTCAGTTCCCAGCACTCACATGGCAGCTAACAACCATCCTTAAATCCAGTTCCAGTGGAATCTAATCCCGTCTTCTGACCTCCTTGGGCATTCCATGACATGGGTGTACTTACAGGCATGTGGACAGTACAGTCATACACGTAAAATAAGGGTAATTTTTTTAACTTAGGGGTCTGATATATCCATTTGTCAACAGCAAGACTGAGACTGCCTTTAAATATAGACATGTTGGAGGGGAATGTATTGGCGAGAAGGGAAAAATCTTGTTTATGCTCAACAAATAACATATTTAGAAACTTCCTTCAATTTTTCCTTTCAAATTCTGTATTCTCATTTGAATGACTCTGCATGGAGCATTTAAAAGTAGAGCAAACAAATCTCTATAAATATGTTGAGTCCCTTTGGGCATTTTGCCAAAATCATCCTTTGTAAAGCAAAGAAGAGCAATGTGCTTTATATATTGGATTTTTCTCATTTGCAAAAAGCCAGACTCTTTAGCCCAGAAAGCTAGCTGATTGGGCTATGGAAACCTTGGGGAAGTGTGCCCTGGAATGTTCTGCTATAAATTTGGCTACTTGGATTAAGTACACTGAATTAAGGGGGACACTGAAAGGCTTAAACCAAGGCCTAAGAGCAGCCTGAGGAAAGGGGCAGAATGGAGAGGTTTAGAGAACTCACCAATTTTGCTTTCTTAGTATGATTCCTTTATGTCTCTCTGGGAAGGGAAGGCTGCCATAAAGAAAATTGGTTGAACTGGGATAAATAATTCAACAGAGCTTCCTTCTTGTAGATTTATGAATCTAAAACCAAATGTTAAGAAGGGTGGAGTCAGGCAGAAGTCAGCCCTCCTGTAAAGTAGATCTCTGTCCATCACCCCCGTGGTATACATGAGGAAACGGATGCCAAGAGCCTGCAGTGGTTGTAATCTGGGGCCCAGCAGGCTCTGTCTCTTTTGTCTTGTGAAATGAGGGTTTGCTAGAAGTGTTATAATGCTTTCAGTATAGACCTTGTATCCATGAGGAAATTCAGAGTTCACATGTCCTTTCATGGGCTAGTTCATATAGCATTTTTATAAGGTGGATGAGGTGAAAGACATTGAGTTCTTCAAGCCACGACACCAAAATTATAGATGTGGCTTCTAAGGAAATATCAGAGCTTGGTGTTCTTGGGAGGTGGAGCCTGAAGGAAGGATCAGGGCTTCAAGATCATTCTTAGCTGCATAGCAGTTTGATACCAGATTGGGCTACATGAAACCTTGTCTCAAAAACAAACAAACACACAAAAGGAAGATCAAATGATATTAATACTGGGAGAAATCAGGTAAAGGAAACATTCTTGGATTGGTCCCTGGTGGGATACCTGATATTGTATTCTCCCTAGGACCCTAAGCTAACAGGAACCTGATCAGAGAGCAGAAAGTGTGGGTCATAGATGTGGAGCTATTTCCCTGGGCACACACCTCCTGCTGTCTCCAGGGGCTCCTTGTCCTAAGGAGCCAGAGCCCCCTTGTTATTCAGCCCATGAAATGCATTTTTTTGTCTGACTTAATTGGTACTTAGTTATTTGTGGAATAGGAACTCACTATAAATGTAAAGCATGCTCAGAAAGATGAGTTTCATGTTTAAATCAAAATCTGTTTCAGTATATTGTTTTCTTTGTAAAATCAAATTGATATGCCAAAGCTCTTAAATGAATCTTTATGGCTTATCCCCAAGTGCCACCATTACTTTGGGAGTGTGGCCTTCCATATCATTTTCTGGACTTACACAGACATATTCTGAAGTATTGGGGACAGTGTCCTGATGTTCTTAATTTACTCTGAAATTTGAGAAAAAGTAAAAGGATATTACAAAAAGAACTTCTATCTCTCATTCTAGAACATTCTCATCTCATTTACCCATCTATCTAGCTTGGTACTTGTTGAACATATTAGTATGGCCTCATGAATTTTTTTTGGAAATGAACACATTGTAACATATTCCTCAGTACCTGCCGTTCGTCACACAGGTGCCATTGGAAGGCCAGTAAAGCTGACTCTTACAGCGTTTCGTTAATTTTAACACACTGGGCATTTCAGTCTCATCTGCTAGGTTCTTTCCCCAGCACTGGAAGAAGCTCTTTTCTCTGGAGACCTGGTTCCTTAGGGATGACCATTTAGGAAGGCATCAGTAGTTTCCTGAAAGCTGTTAGGTGAAGTCAGTATGCAGCCATGACTGAGAACCAGTGGGCCCCTCCGAGGGTCTGCTTGCTTACATAAAGGGTTTTCTTGTCTGGTGTGGCAGTGCATGCCTTTAATCCCAGCACTTGGGAGGCAGAGACAAGTGGATCTCTGTGAGTTCAAGGCCAGCCTGGTCTACATAGTGAATTTCAGGACAGATGGGGCTACAGGGAGACCCTGTCTAAAAAATACCCCCCCAAATTAAAGGGTTTTCTTATTACCTGTAATATGTACTTATGATTCATTACCCCAAGTTCACATTTTTGTGTGCATTATCATGTGGGAAGACAGTAGGTCTCTGGCCCCACTCCCAAAATTGTGTAGACTCTGGCTCAGACACAGCCTAGGGAAAATGCCAGAAGGAACTCTGGACACTGGGCATTAAGGTTTTCTGATTTTTCTCTTTGACATTTATAGTACTTTCTCTCTTACAGTATGATTGTAGAATAGATATGTGGTGAGGATGCATTTGAACAATTTAATGGACTTAATTATCTATTTCATTTATCTGTGTATCTTTGTATCAATGTTCTAATTATCCATCCATCTGTGGGTCCATTTATCCATCCATCCATCCATCCATCCATCTGAGAAAAGATCTCAAACTCTCTATGTAGCTGAGAATGAGCTTGACCTCCTGATCTTCCACCCTCTACCTCCAAAGTGCTGGGATTACAGGTGTGTGCCACTGCACCTAGTTTACACACTGTTGGGGATTCAACCTGGAGCATTGTGCAGGTTAGGTAAGCATTGTACCAATGTGGCTATATCCCTCCTACCCAAGCATCAAAAGAATTTTTTAATTTTTCAAAATTTATTTTTATTTTATGTGTATAAGTATTATGGCTGTGTTTATGTAAATGTACCCGTGTCATACGGTGCCCACAGAGGACAGAGGAGTGCATCAGATCCCCTGGAACTGAAGTTATGGACAGTTGTTAGCCACTATGTGCGTGCTGGGATTTGAACCTGGTCTTCTGCAAGAGCAGCCAGTATTCTTAACCACTGAGCCATCTCTGCCACCCTAACATCAAAGAATTTAAAGCCTTAGTGTTTTCTTCTGTTGAGAAAGATGTGTGAGATTAAAAAAATGTGTGTGACTGTTGAAAGTTGTCAGTTGACCCAAAGATTTTCTTTTTGTCCATAACATTATTTGTGGTCATTGAATAATTTTTCCCAGTATATAGTTTTTTTTAAGTTTTTTTTAATTTTTTAAATTTTATTTATTTTTGTATGTGTATGAGTGTACTGTCTGCATGTAGGTCTGGGCACCCGTGTCATGCAATGCCACGGAGGTCAGAAGAGGGTCTCAGATTCCCATGGAACTGGAGTTCTCCTGGAATTGGAGTTTCAGACGGTTTTTGGCCACCATGTGGGTGCTGGGGATCAAACCCGGGTCCTCTATAAGAGCGATCTGCGCTCTTAACCGCTAGTCCATCTCTCCAGCCCCACCAGTATATAGTTTTATTGAATTTTTGTGCAATGTGATCTATTACAGTTTTCACACACCATAACACTGTAGGCTGAAGAGTCTAAAATACTAAGGTGTGTCTTGTTTCTGGGACTTGAGTCATGGTGTGCTTTTCAGTTTCTGCAATTTCGTTCTCAGAGCAGGTGAATATACAGGATTGCCTCCCCATCTAACTGGTGACATTTCATTAAAGTGGGGAACCAGTTCCCAGTAGCTGTACAAAATGTTCCTGATTTGTGTCTTTTCTCTTCCTAGTTCATCTTTTAGCCATGAACTATACTAGCTCACCCTGTTATTCTTTTAAAAAAATATTACAGGGAATGGAGTCCAGTGGGCAGCTTAGTGGAGTCAGTTCTCTCCTTGTACCTTTAGTGGGTGCTGGGGATTGGAACAGGCCACCAGATGTGTGCAACAAGTGCCATTGCCCACGGAGCCATCTTGCTGACCCCCACATGCACTTCTTTCTAAAGCCTCAAGGCAGAGGTGAAAATTAATTTTAAAAACAGCCAGATACATAGACAGCAGCATCTCTAGAATTATATCACTTTGTTTGAAATTCTGTGTCTTCTAATTAAAAGCTGTAAGACCTCTGGTAAAGTAATTGATCTCTCTGTCCTCCTCAAATTCGTTGGCTATAAAAATGGGGTTAGTAATCTACCTAGAGATTCAGTCAGAAATGTAATGGTATAATACAAGTGAAGTCCTCGGTAGTATAAATGATTACTAAACGCTAGCTGATGGATGTTATTTTACTAACCAAACCTGTTAGTTCTAGTGAGAGAATTAAGGGTATGCCTGCCTTATCATATGTGTTTGCCTGTGTTCTTGGATATAAATGCATACTCATGGATGTGTGTTTCAGAGTCAGCACACTAGAAAGGCCATAAAGTAAGGGATGTATGAAATATGCCTTGGGAAATCTTTCTTATTCATACTTTTCTGGTAAGCCAAGTATACATACATATTTGCATATGCTTTATGTCATTCTTTCTTTTAGTTAAGTATGAGGAGCTAAGTGGCCCTGACTTGACTACATTGCGACATAGGCAGTGGCAGTAAGGCTGCCAAGAATAAGAAAAAATACATTCTCTCTACATTCTAGTTTTTGTAATGTAGATTTTTATCTTTGGCCATGTTCCTTTGTGTGTGTGTGTGTGTGTTTATATGTTTGGGTATGTGTACATATACAGAAGTTCATCTGGACAGGAAAATGGTGGCTCAAAATAAGGGATTCCAAATCTTAGGCATGGACAAATCATGTTTAGTTCTAATTCCCAAAAGAAACAAATAGGAAATGATGTCATGGCCGCACCTTTTCGAGGGAAGTCATGACTCATGAGTAGACACCAGTGCAACACTAGGACAGGACAAATTACCAAAAGGCATCCTGAAACTCCTTATGGGTGAATGCCAATGAGGTAGAAATGGCACACAAGTTCTGATCAGTACTTTGCAGAGCTGAGGCTTGGTAATGCCGTGTTCCTGGAGTTTGGGAACTTTTATAATGCAAGCCATAGTGAAAACCTGGGGTGTTGTCATACAGTATTGCAGGAAGTAGCGAACACCCATTGCAGTGAATTTGGGGCTAGACGAGAGCTGAATCAGTTCATCTAGGACTGGAGAGAGGCCTCTGAATCCAGGCCCAGGAAATACTGCTGCTTACTAGCCTAGTAATCATGGGTAAGTCACTGATTTCTGCACTGATCTCTGTTTTCTCATTTGCAAAATGTTTGTTCATCTCGGTTCTTTATTTTTTAAGTTATATAGTTGGCAAGATGATATATAGCAGTTTCTTCATTTCTTCATGCCTGTTTATCATAGCTTTAAAAAATCTCATGTGATCGGCAGGATGAGAGGCAGCCAGTCATGGGTCTCAGAAGATATGGGAGCTCATATCTGTAATCCCAACACTTGGAAGGCAAAGATAGGAAGATTGTACGTTTTTTCTTTTAGTTTTTTTATTTTATTTTATTTATTTATTTTTCCCTTTATTTTTTTTTCATTTTTTAGCAATAAGTAGTAATTTATGAGTACAAGCATCCTTCATGTAAAATCCAATTTTCTTTTTTTTTTTTTTTTTTAAAAAAAAAATGGAACGCTTCACGAATTGTGCTGTCATCCTTGGCAGGGGCCATGCTAATCTTCCTGTATCGTTCCAATTTTAGTATATGTGCTGCAGAAGCTTAAGCACGTAAAAACCAATTTTCAAGAGGTGCGCCCAACACCCACACAGCCCAAGGGGTCCCACCATCCCAGCTGGGGGGGGCTTCATATGTACATCAAGTTGATCAAATAAGTGTTAGTTCTATATGCTGTAGTTTCACCATCACCCCAATCACAGCCCTTTACATGTCTACCACGCCCCCTCTTCCGACCATTGTTCCCAGGGCTTAGAAAAGGGGCACAGATGGATCGAGAGGCAAAACAAGTCTCTTTCTTGGAGCTGTCATCTTGTGACTATGGTCAATTCTGGCTGTTTCCTTTCCTGGGCTGACAGTTTTGTCCAGGAAATAACCCTTTCCGTTTCACTAATGAAGCCAAGCAATTAGGATATATAGGCATTTAAAACAGTATTCTAATTTTATGGTAGATTACTTGGATAGACACAGATGTTTGGATGTATGTTAATCCATGAACTTATGTCTTTTTCTGTAAATATGACAGGGTCTTACTGTGGCTTATATCATCTTCCTAACACTAGAGGTGTAAGCTGTAGCATCAGCCTCTGGTTGTTATTCTCTCAAGGATGAGAGCTAATAGCCAATTAGATTTTGGATATACAGACATATGGCTGCCCTGGCCCTGACAGTATTTCCAGGCAGGTTGCGGTGTAGCTGGTTGCTGATCGGAGGAAGCCTTTGCTTGACTATAGGGAGACCCATATTTGCTTATTGGTTTAGTGGCCTTTTGGTAACACTTTCTGGTATTCAGGGACCAACTGTACACTTGCAAGTGTTGGTCCTCAATACATCTTCCCAGCTTACATCAGGTCTTGGTACAGCAGGGCCTTACCACCTTCTTTCTTGCAGTTATCCCAGTTAACGGCAAGAAGCCTTTACCTCTATTGGAAGGGGGGCTTGGATCCCTGGCCCAACATCTCCTAGTAGGAAATCCATTGCTGATATCAGAGCGTTCCCGTATATAATATTTTTGCTTAATACATAGCTTAAGGAGACTTTAGTATTATATTTTTGGTTCTGAACAGGAATAATCCTTTTCATTGTTCCTATGTCTATTAGTCAATTAAAGAAGGCAGTATTTACTGGTTTTTATAAGAGTTACTTCTTACTTTTTTATTACTTTATTCCATTTATTTTTTTTTAGTCTCAAAAGAGAAATTCTTCATCATCATATTCCTCCTTTTCTATGAAGGGAAGGTAAGAAGTCTCTCGTATTAAAACTTTGCAGCACACTAGAAGGTAAGTTTTCATAGGACTCATCATAAATCAGTTGTTACAGTAGATCCACAGGGCAGGATCCCTGAGGTGTTAAAGTTTGTAGCAATCTGAGGCTTTTTCTTCCTTTCAATGTTCATATGGGCCACACTTTCTGCTTGGCACTTCCGGCTACATCCTACACAATGCAAAGCTTCATTTTCTTTTCAGCATTAAGTGGTGACGTTTGACCTGTGGGAACATACACATCTTTTCCCGTAGTTAGTTTAAGATTAAATTTGCAGAGTTTTTGACAAAAAGGTTTCATATACGTCTGTATCCCCCCCTTTTTTTATTAATTTTATTTATTTCTGTATGTGTATGAATGTACTGTCTGCATGCAAGTCTGTGCACCCGTGTCGTGCAATGCCGCAGAGGTCAGAAGAGGGTTTCAGATTACCCTGGAACTGGAATTCTCCTGGAATTGGAGCTTCAGACGGTTCTCAGCCGCCATGTGGGTGCTGGGGATCGAACCAGGGTCCTCTGTAAGAGCAGTCGGCGCTCTTAACTGCTAGGCCATCTCTCCAGCCCCTGTATCCCCCCTTTTTAAAAAAATATATATTTTAGCTTTTATTGCATGTGTATGAGTGTTTTGCATGCATGCATGTAAGTTGACCTATGTCATACAGTGCCCATGGAGGTCAGAAGAGGGGGTCAGATCCCCTGGAACTGTAGTTTACAGATGTTTGTTAACCACCATGTAAGTGCTGGGAATCAAACCCATGTCCCCTTCAGGAGCAGTCAGTGCTCTTAACCACTGAGCCATCTCTCCAGTCCAGATTATCATAAATTTAAGGCTAATCTGGGCTACCTAGGAAGAGTCTGGCTCAAACAAACGAGGAAATGAACCAAAACCTCCAAAAGGAAAGGAAAAAAATGATGATCACGAGCTTTCCCAATGTGGGGGACTTCAAGTCATGTGGCCTTTAGCATCAGCTGTCTCTGAGTCCTTTCCTTGTGCTCTCTAGGATATTTTCATAGTATGTTAGTAATGTGCTTTATAGGATTTCATGGCACCAGTTAAGTAACCTTCATAGACACTTTTAAGAAATATTCACTAGCCTGATCAAGAGACATTAGTGAAAGCATCATTCTTTTGATACCGTGCAGGCTTCTATGGAAGTCCAGTGCAAAGATTTGCTTGAGGAGATACTAGATGAACCTGTTATAGATCCTGAATCTATCTGTTGGCATAGTCTTTTTCTCTAAGACTACAGCACTCTCACCTTTGACATTTTGTTGTGTTAGATTCTATGTTTTATATTTGTTTATTGCTGTTAGTTTGATTTTTAATTATTTTTATTTTATGTGTATGAGTGTATTGCCTACATGTGTGTAAATGCACCTGTGTTATGCAATGCCCGTGGAGGTCAGAAGAGGACATCTGGGGCTGGAGAGATAGCCTAGCGGTTAAGAGCGCCGACCACTCTTACAGAGGACCCGGGTTCGATCCCCAGCACCCACATGGCGGCCGAGAACCGTCTGAAACTCCAATTCCAGAACTCCAGTTCCAGGGGAATCCGACACGCTCTTCTGACCTCCGCGGCATTGCATGACACGGGTGCACAGACTTGCATGCAGACAGTACATTGATACACATACAGAAATAAATAAAAATTAAAAAAAAAAAAAAAAGGACATCTGAGTCCCCAGAACTGGAGTTACAGATGGTTGTTAGCTGCTACTTGGGTGTTGGGAATCAAACCCAGGTCTTCTGCAAGAGCAGCCAGTGTTCTTAACCTGTGAGCCACCTCTCCAGCCCCATTTGTTTGATTTTTTTTAAACTGTGAACTTACATGTAAGTTAAAAAAATTTTCTTTGCTCTAAAACCTTCATACATGTATATGTGTACAATGAGATTTGATCAGTTCTACCCTCATTTTCCTCTTCCAACTCCTGCTATTCCTTCCCAAACATGCCCTTCTACCACCTTCATGTTTTTATTTTTATTTTTTGCTAACCCAGTACATGCAGTTAGTGCTGTTCGTTTGTGCGTGGGCATGAGACTGTCCACTGGAACACAGGAAACCTACCAGTGGCCACATCCTTACAAAAGAATGATTCTTCCTCTCCCACTAACTATCCACTGCCTACAGCTCCTCAGCAAGCGATGGAGCCTGGAGATCATCTTCCCCATCTATGCTGGGATTCTGGCTGTTGATCTTGTGGCGGTCTTTTGCAGGTAACTGCAGCTACTGTGCATTCATGAGCATAGTAGTTCTGTCATGCGCAGAAGACAGCATTTCAGAGCACTCCTCCTTGCCTTTTGCTCTTACATTCTTTTTGCCTCCTCTTCCATGTTCCCTGAGTCTTGGCGGTGGTGGAGTTAATAGAGATGTCCCATTTAAGGCTTAGCACCCAGTCTCTTATTTTCAGCACTCTGAGTAGTTATGTATCTCTCCACTGACTGCTGATCACTGCAAAATGAAGTTTCTCTGACCAAGTTTCAGAGCAGCCCCAGGCTATGGGTATAAACATAAATCTTTAGAAATTGAGTTGACAGCATGACCATTTAGTAGACTAACAATAGCAAGTTCTACTCTAGGGCCTAAGACCAAAAGCCATGGGGCCTTGGCAAGGATTACAGTAACAGGCATGAAATTTCCTCCTGTGGAACAGGCCGCAAATCTAGTCAGAAAGTGGTTATTTAACCCGTAACAGTCATGCCACTGTTGCACTAGTGGGTGTATCCTCTTGGTAGGTTGGTATTGCAGCAAACGTGCTCCAGCGCTGTGTAAGATCAGTGGTGTCTTCTGTCCTTCCACAGCCTGCATAGCGTCTTCTAGCGCTGTGAAAGCTAGCCGTCAGGAAGGACATTTCCTAGCCAGTTTGAGATTGATTTCTCTATGTCCTGCAGCCCAAGTATGTGGTGTCTTCAGCAATTGGGTTTTACCATGCAGTTATGATAGGTAGCCAAAGGGCAATGGCAATAGCCTGTGTTGTTTTGGAGACCTCTGAGGCCTCCATGACCAAGAACTTTTGGGGAGATGTCTTATGCTGTGATTTTCAACTCACGTCTTCTGGGAGCAACATTGTCCACCCACACAGTGTAATTCTGTTTAAACTCTTTGTTTTTTAAAGTTGTATTATGGAATTAGCTTGCTGTCTACTGGGTTTCCATAAGGCTTTTTCATAGACCCTGAGTTTTGGTTAACCTACTCACTACCCCACCCTTTCCCCTACCCCTATCTCCACTTAATCCCTTAACCCTCAGTATTCTCTCCCTCTTTTGCCATCTCATGTGTCTTCTACTATCCTTCTATTTATTTCTTTAAATTGGGTTGTGAGGTAGTAGACTTCCATGACTTTTCCTACCCCTTCTTCTGGGTTAGCCCCTGAGTTCCCCATATTCCCATGCCCCTTCGTGCTTAAACCTTCCCAGCCCTATTATTCCACCTAGTTACTTTCCTTTCCCCTTAATCTCCTGTCCTCCCTCCCTTAATAATTACCTGCAACTTTTATGGCTTTGGCTAACTCTTGGTCTTACAATACTGTTGACTCACTTTGCTCTGGATTTTAGTGGCTTCTATGGTTGCATCTGTTTTCAGACATATGCTGTTTTACTTGTTTCACAGTCAGATTTTTGTCTTCAGAGTTCATTTTGGCATACCATTTAGAAAATGGAGGTTGGTGGGATAGCTCAGTGGGTAAAGTCATCTGCCACCAAGCCTTATGATCTGAGTTCAATCCCCAGTCCCTACATTGGTAAAAGGAGAGTACTAAGTCCCCGAAGTTGTCTTCTTACTTCCACATGTGCACCAGGGAAACATCTGTGCCTCCATATAAATAAAATATATAAAAAAAAGAGAATATAAAAACTTACAAAGTCCTAGAAGTTCATGTCAAGGAAAGTATATGGGACAAAGGGCGGGGGAGGAATGCCAAGATTTCTTTGTCATCCAGATTTTCTTTGCTAGAATGAAAAAAAAAATGTGTGCATTTTATATGCTTAGTACTTAATTTGCCTTCTGTGGTATCAGGAACTACAGAGAGCAGTGGTAGTTTTGGTTTTTTAAAACAAGGTTTACTGTGTATCCCAGGCTATCCTCAGACGTAGGATCCTCCTGCCTCAGCCTTCTACTGGGATTACAGGCCTGTACCTGTAGCTTTACTCTTTGGAGAAGCAAAGTACAGTGGGTCCTTTGTGGGTCCCACAAAAAGCTAGGCCTGCTTGTGGGTGGCCTGTTTCCCTGCAGGCTCCATTGCTCACCTAAGATAGGCTTGAGAGCTCTGTGTTTGTTCATACTAAGATTCAGCAGCTTATGACTTTGCACAAAGAGGTGGGGATCATTAGTGTGGTAGCCGAATACATGATTAGAGAAGACCTTTATTCGGAACCTCTGACTCCTCCTTTGTGTTCAACCCTGTTCTTTCTTAGTGAGGTACAGACAGAGAAAAATGAAACAGGGAACTAGGCCACTGGCTTTTGAAAAATATTGATCAGGGAGCACATAGAATGTAGTTCAGACACTTTTCCCTTTGTGTGATGTCATGCTGTGTGAGAGCCTAATGTGCCTGTCATCACCCCTGCAGAGACTTCTTTTTTTTTTTTTTTTCTTCAGGGAAAAGATTAGAAAAGAAAAAGAATCCCTAGAGGCAGTACCCAGAAATAATTCCAGCATTTCTAAATGCACTTCTTTGAAGTTGTTGATCCGTTTGGTTTTCTAGGCTGTGCTGTGGCATGAAGGAGTGATGCGAGGTGGTCAGCTGTGGGCAACAAGCCTCTCGACAATGTCCATCTCACTTCCTCACTCCCATCCACCTCTCTCTGGTTTCTGCCGCCCCTGCTGCATGTCTGTATCTCTGGCTGTCTTTCATACACATGCCCCACATGCATGCTTTTATTTTTTCTACCCACAGTGCACATGTGCAGTATGGATGTTCTGTTCCATAGACAGTTGGATCTGTATTTGCACCAGCTCACAGTCAGAGGCTACCAGACGGGCCCCAAGTGGGTGAATGACATGCTGTGTCACCCCTGAGTGTCCTTGGGTCAAGTAAAGTATGGCCCCAGCTTTACCTTGATTTGCTTGCAATGATTTCTGTGGTAGGAGCCAGGGGTCCAGTTAATGGATCCCCTGGGACACAAGTGGATGACATTGAATTCTATGGGGCTTTTGAAATGGCTCCAAGATTAGGCTGAAATAGAACTGGCTTTTGCTTATCAGGCCTGAGTTCCAGCGTGTTGAAAGGGTGATGATTAGTAAGAAAAAGACCAGGACACTTTCTCTTTTGCTTTGCACACTTGGGGAAAATGCCCTACGCCTTGCTAGCATCAGAAGCAGACCATTCTTGTTTCTCTAGCACATCATATCAGTTTTCATTTCAAATCAACAGCAGCAATCAGAAAGCCCCATCCATGGAAACCTGTTTAACACTGTGCTCCAGTGCTTCAGCGTGCGGTTTTTGCATTCTGCACCAATGGATCAGTTTCTCATAGCCATGCCTTTCTGACCAAGCAGCTTTTTAAACAACCAAGAAGCATCGCTCTGCTTTCTAATGCCTCTGTCTAAGAGACCAGGGCTGCCGTGCCTCTAGCCATATCCCAGAGAGCATATTTGACACACGTCAGCTTACTTTGCCTGCATGCCTAGGAAGCCTCTCTTTAAAACCATAGTGTGGGAGAAGAACTGTATGTAAATATATTGCTTTTCCCATGCAGGCGAGCGACGGAGGCGCCGATGCCAGGTGGCATTCAGCTACCTGCCCCAGAATGATGATGAGCTTGAGTTGAAAGTCGGGGACATCATAGAGGTGGTAGGAGAGGTAAGTAAGTCGTTGCATGGCACTGTTGTCTCTTGCGTCCATCAGAACCACCTGTGCACCTAGCTGTGAGGCACCCTCGCAGTACATGGACAGCCCATTGGCCTTGGCCTTGGGCGTTCTAACTCTGAGACACTAAAGATCTCATCTAGTTGATTCCCTAAGGCAATTGGTTTCTGGAGAGGAATTCTGCTAGGCCAGGTGGGGTCAGATACGCAGTCGTCTGAAGCCATTGCCTTTGTGACATAGCATGCAAGTACCTCTGGAAGTTCAGCCCACTTTGCTTCAGTTCATGATGAAATTTGGATGTTCATAGTGACAGGATCCATCCCTAGAGTATGGATTCAGTATTTATTGTGGGGGACACTGGATTTACAGAGAAGTGAAAAAAGTGGTATTTATTAAAAGACCAAGTATGTAACAGGTGAGATGAGGTGGGGTTTTTTTTGGTTGTTTGTTTTGTTTTGTTTTGCTTTGTTTTGTTATTTGGTATGTGTGTGTGTGTGTGTGTGTGTGTGTGTGTGTGTGTGTATGTATGTATGTATGTATCTGGGATGAAACCCAAAGCCTCACATGTGATCTACATCCCTAGCTTTTTGAAGAGGTTGTAGTCTCCTTTAACATCCTGATCACTTTATTGAGCAGAGGAGTAAGAACCCTCTAGAGATTCTAGCAGAGGCAGGGCTAAGGGACAAAACCAAGTCCAGGCACTGGGGACACCAGTGCCTCTTTCCCTTTTCTTTTTCTTAATTTTATTTATTTTTTATGTGTATGAGTGTACTGTCTGCATGTAGGTCTGTGCACCCGTGTCGTGCAATGCCACGGAGGTCAGAAGAGGGCGTCGGATTCCCCTGGAACTGTAGTTAAAGATGGTTCTCAGCCACCATGTGGGTGCCACTTTCCCTCGAGTGCTTGGTGCTATCTATCCAAAGCTAACCCTACTGGTGAAATGATCCTGAAGACACCAAGTGGGCTTCTGTGCTCTACTCAGGTGTGGGAGATCCTGAGACTTAGACTTAGAACTTCATCATTCATTCTGTATCAAGAATTGTTTATCAATATATAGAAAAAAACTTTTCCATTCCCATTTGTTTCCTGAATATTAGGTGACCTTACAGAAACCCATGATTTATAGGAAAGAGGGGTAGAAAGCGAAAAGGCCTATGAATAAACTGTCATGTGGGTAAAGTGGCAGAGCTGACTGCAAAGCCAGTTTCCTGACTCCCATCCAAACCTAACCTGAGTCTAAACTCACTAGTAAGAGGTCTATAAGCTGGAAAGGGTGGCTCCAAGAGAATTGTGAAAGAGCAAAGCATTTATAATGACTGAAGGAACAAAGAACTTGATGGAGGTGCCAAATCCTGTGGTGCCTGACACAGCAATAAAAGAGAAGCCTTTGTGGTTATCTTCTCGAGAGTTTGGATCATTTGCATCTCTGCTAGTCAGTTTATTTTCTTTCTTTTTTTTTTTTTACGTCAGTTTATTTTCATTGCTACCTGATGGGGATGAGTTGCATTGCCTTCAGTTGGCTAACCCTAGCCTGATAGACAGCAAATAATGTGCCAAACAAAGCTATGTGTCCCTTAGAGAAGCAGTTAATGGGGTTCCCAGTATGGCATTGGGAGGGCATGCTATACCCTCCTGTTTCTGTTTGTTAAGGTTTGGGTAATTTGTTCTAATGTGTTATTCACTCTTAATTAAAAAAAAAATCTGGGGCTGGAGAGATGGCCTAGCAGTTAAGAGCACCAACAGCTCTTGCAGAGGACCCAGATTTGATCCCCAGGTGGCTGAGAAGGGTCTGTAACTCCAATTCCAGAACTACAGTTCCAGGGGAATCCGACACCCTCTTCTCACCTCAGAGGCATTGCACGACACGGGTGCACAGACCTACATGCAAAACAGTACATTCATACACATAAAAAAAAAAATCTGGCACCAAGCAGGGCACATTTGTTGAAAGATAAATGAGTAAGGAATTAATGGACAATTGAAAAGAACATTTATTTTAATGATGGACCAACTCCTTAGGATGGGAAGCCCTTTCTAAAGAAAAACAAAAGTAGATGTGACTGATAAAAATGTTAAAATTTGGTTGTGAAAGGCTAGGTATGGTGATGCATGCCTTTAATCCCAGCACTGGGGAGGCAGAGACAAGTGCATTTCTCTGTGATTGAGGCCAGTCTGATCTACATAGTAAGTTCCAGGTCAGCTGGGGCTATAGGGAGACCCTGTCTCAAAAAGATTAAAAAAAAAAAAACAAAAACAAAAAACAGAACACTCAATTTGTGTGTGATCTGAGGTAGTTGAAAGAGGACAACAAATAGGAAAAATTGCAGTAAGTTATACATATCTATGTAACCTATGAAAAAAATAGGAAGGTATTAGAGAAATGGCAAATGGTAGCTGAATTTGCCATAAACACAAATCCCACAAGGAAGAATAATAGTTTGTTTTTGTTGTTTTTGTTGTTGTTTTAAGACGAGATGTCATTGGATAGCCCAAGCTGGCCTTGAATTTGCAATCCTACTGCATTAATCACTGGAATGTGGTGATTACAGATATGTATCATCATGTCTGATGTTAATTAAAGAAGTGCAAATTAAGAAAGTAATTGATATGCTTCTGCTCATTAAAATCCAAGAAAATATTTAGTGCTAGCAGATGAATTTGTATAATCCATATGATCCTTATATGAACCTGTGTAGCAAGGCATGTCTGTAACTGTAAATATATATGATTAAGACCCTGTGGCTCTGTCATTTCATTCCTAAGAATTTATCTGCAGAAAATAATTCACAAAATAAAAAATAATCATGGGAAATGTGTTAATTGCAGGACTATTTGTGATAATGAAGCTTAATCAAGGAAGAGAATTAAATTGTATTATCCAGCATGAAGACATTATGATGGTTCACACAGGGCCCTTTAAATGTGTATATATTATGATGTTTTGCATTAAAATTATTGCTTTATTCCAATAAGGTGAGAGTTTTTCAGTAGCACAGACCTGGTTTTTATCTGTCTTTTTATTCTTGGTACCTGGAATAATGAAATCCTAATATGCACCTTAATAAGTACTTGCTGAATAAGTAAGTGAATAAATGGTAATACAGAAACAGTTTTTGCAAAATAAATGAACAGATAAGAACACAAAATTGCATACACTAGGATATAATCATGTGAAATAGATCTATATGCATGCGATCCAAGACTGAAAGGGAACAAAATTGAAAATGGTCTTGTCATAGTGGATGATTTTTCCTTTACTGTCATAATAATGTTTTAAGAATACAAATCAAGACAAGGAAAATGATCAATACATCTCCAAGAAATATTGCTCACTTTTGTCTGTCTGTTGGGTATGGGGAAGTGAGTGTGAGTCGCTGAAGGAGATGAGTAATTGCCTGCTTTGACTAGACTCACCTAAAGGATGCAAGCCATTCATCCCCACCTGTACTCGCTGCTCTTTTCTGGCTCCTGCCAGCTGCATTCTAGGCTACATTCTCAACTTACTTCAATAGGAAAAAGGACAAATAGCCATAGTGCTTGAAAACTGGCCTTCTAATCCTTATTTTCAAAAGCAAATCAAGAATACCCTGTTTTCCAGTTGACTCGAGATACCATAGATTATTCTTTTATATATTTATCTATATAAAGATCTATCCTTTTCTCTGATAAGGAATGTCGTATAAATGCTCTTGGGTATCTCTTTTCTAATTCTACTAGAGACTGAAAACACAAGTCCTAAATAAATAAAGTCTTTTAAATCATAGGGGCAGGTCAAGGTAAGAAAATAATAAAAGTTCTGCAACTTGTTAATAAAGTACAAAATATTGTGTATGCATATATTAGGTTATATTAGAATTATATTTACAAAAATGCATGCATAGTTTTTATACCTGACAGACAGATCTTAGGATTTTGAATATATGAGATAGTTTTGGGGAAAACATTGAGTCAAACTGAGAATCAAATGTATCTTAAGCTGGGTGTGGTGGCACATGCCTCTAATTGCAGCACTTGGGAGACAGAGGCAGGCTGATCTCTGTAAGATCCATTCCAGCCTGGTCTAAAGAGTGTGTACCGGGGGCTGGAGAGATGGCCTAGCGGTTAAGAGCACCGACTGCTCTTGCAGAGGACCTGGGTTCGATTCCCAGCACCCACATGGCGGCCGAGAACCGTCTGAAACTCCAATTCCAGGAGAACTCCAGTTCCAGGGGAATCCGACGCCCTCTTCTGACCTCCGCAGTATTGCACGACACAAGTGTACAGACCTACATGCAGACAGTACATTCATACACATAAATAAAGAAATAAAATAAATAAAAATTAAGAAATAAATAAAAAATTTTAAAAAAGAGTGAGTACCAAGCCAGCCAGGGCTACAGGGAGACCCCTATCTAAAAAAAAGTACCTTAATATCTAATTTTACCTTAAAATTTCACAATCTATGTTTCTTAGTCATTTATCAACACAGTGTCCTAATACAGGGTGAGGGCTTTTCCTAAGTGTGGTTTGCTGCTTTGAACCTCCTTCCTCTGTACATCCACAGTCTAACAACTATGATTCCCTTTGGTTTCTTTCAATTGGATTTGTAGCAATGTAAGAAGCAATCCGAATGCATGATCTCCTAATGTTCTATAGTTCCTGTCCTGGTTTACATTCTGTTGCTATTATAAACAGCATGTCTCATCTGAGCGTGGTGGCGCAGGCCTTTAATCCCAGCACTTGGGGAGGCAGAGGCAGGCAGATCTCTGTGAGTTCAAGGTCAGCCTGGTCTACAGAGTGAGTTCCAGGACAGCTGGGGCTCCAGGGAGACCCTGTCTCAAAAAGACCAAAAAATAAAAAAATAAACAAATAAACCCCAGCATGTCCAAAGGTAACTTAGAAGATGAAAAAAAAATTATTTCACTTATACTTCCAGGTCACAATCTACCACTGAGTGAAGTCAAGGCAGAAACTGAAGCAGAAGCTGTGGAGGAACACTGCTTAGTGCCTTGTTCCTTGCTTCTGCTCAGCTAGCCACCTTTTACAGCTCAGACCCACTTCCCACAGTGGGGTAAGTCCTCCTATATCACTTAGGAATCAAGGAAATCCCCCCACAGATATGACTACTAGGCCAGTCTGGTTTGGAAAATTCCTCAGCCAAGGTTCCTTTTTCCCTGGTAACTGAGCTGTGTTATGTTGACATTCAAAACTAACCAGCTCTGTTTTCCTCCCCCAAACCTTTTCATTTATTTGTTGTATCCACAACTAATTGGCCAGTTAATTTTCTTTTTTTTTTTTTTCCAGGGAGTGATCAATTTTCTTTTAATCTTCAAATGTTACCAGCTTAAAGCAACTGGGCTATGAATTCCTAGATTGATTAATTTTTCTTTTATTGGGTTGACTTTTGTTTTTTGTCTGAGACAGGGTCTCTCCTTGTAGCCCTAGCTGGCTACACTGTGTAAACCAGCCTGGCCTCCATTTTACAGAGATCCTCCTGCCTCTACCTCCTGAGTGCAGGGATTAAAGGCATGCACCACCACACCTGGCTCTGGATTGATATTTTTAAAGAAGTAATTGACCAAAATCAGGTCATTTTGGTCCAGAGTAGAGAAGACAGAGTGATGCCAGTGAGGTTCTCATGAGCGGAGAACAGAGGCAGCGTGTGCACAAGGTCAGCAGGAGAAGCACTGTCTTTGTGCTTCTCCGTAATTTTGCTTTTGTTTTTGAGTACATTGGAGCTTCTGCGGGTTTTTTTCCATCTGTGTTATCTGGAGTCCAAGGAAGGAGTTTCTTTTCTTCCTTTGTTGGATGAGGTTGTTCTTAAGCAATGGTGACTTACAGTGGTGACTCAACAATATTCTGAGATTTTTTTTTTTTTGCGTTCATATGCTTTTTGTGATTAATTTTAGAGGCATTTCTTAGTGATTCCCAGTCAGGCTGGCTGGGTACTGAGGACTGAAGGCTCCAAGTTAAAGCCTGATCTGGCTTTGTGGTTCGCAAAGATGATAACTTACATGTTTTAAAAATGTCTGTTTTCTTCTCCTTATGCCCATAGAAGGAGATTGGGTTCACCAGCTCCAGAATGAGGTAGGCTCTCGAAATGCCTTTTAACTTTCATTCAGTCAGATACCCCTGTGGGAGTGAATGGGTGGTTCATTCTCCTTTAATTCTTGCTCATAAGAAGTTAAGTTCATGAAAAAGCTGATTAGTTAATAGGTGATTGAAACATGCCTCCATTCTTCCCCATAACGAGTCAACCTTACTTTAGAAGAACTCCTGTTCCCTTTTAAAAATAAGGCAACATTAATATGAAAATCTGCATACTGGAATTTGATTATCTAAATAGCTCAGGCTATGCTTTTCCTCTGATTAACATGATGGTGAACACCTCTGTTTCCCCACTGTGTAGAGATCATGAAGTATTCACATTATAGAGAATAGAGAAGAAGGAAGCCATGTTTAGAGTAGAAAGTGAGGTGGATATAGTGGCACACATCGATAATCCCAGTACTGGTGGGCATGCTCAGCTACAACAGCAAGTTGGAAGGCAGCCTAAGATCTTGGGTCAAAAAAAGAGAGAAAATAATCACATTTGAATTTTCAGCACATAATATGGGCCACAGCTATATGAAAGAAACATAAGTTTAAATGTATTTATGGTAGATTTATATAGCAATGGCATTTCTCAACTATTTCAGTGCTTGCATTATGAAAACTGTATTTTTATGGGCATTTAGAGAGTTATTGAACAAAACGTCCACCTTGAAACAGGCTCAGTCTAGTCATGGAGGGTATTAGAAAAGCCAAGAAGCTGAACTCAGAGTGACAAATGATGAGACTGACAAATGCTCAAGGAAGTGAAAGCAGCAGGAGTCCTCACTGAGGTTGAAGAAGATGTTATCCATGAACATTTGTTTGGAACAAGTGTGGAGTATTGAAGCAGGTGCTCCCGAGTGCAACAAAAAAGGGTTGCCATAAAAGCTGCAGAGCCACCCACACTGAGCTTGCAAAGAGACATCTGATTTAAGTTTTCTTCTTCAAGAGTTTTCTAAGACATAGGCATCAGCATAGGCAATTTTCTCATGGGGAGAATTAGTGGCAAGATCAAACTTGTACTCTTTTTTTTTTTTATATTTTTTGGAGACAGGGTCTCCCTATAGCTCCATTTGGGCTCCTTTGTTTGGGGGTCAGCCACAAACTTGTTAAATGGTCCAGTCTGGCCTTGAACTCAAGATCCTCTTACCTCCACTTCTGGAATGCTAGAACTACAGTGCATGGCACTACTTTTTTGAAAATGATGGATGTTGCTTTGTCTTGTTGGATAAAGTTGCTTAAGCCTTAATTAGATATTAGAGATTTTCTTACTGTTTCCGTCAGTTGTGTTATGGATTTCTCTTTCAAAGGCCCCTTCTTGTGAAATAGTTTTGTCCCAGGATAACCAGAGAAAGGAATCAAAATGAATTTCCCTGTGTGTATGAATTGTTTCTATCTAGTGAGAAAGAGATGAACTACATAGGAAATAGGAGAAAATACTGTCCAGAATTTAAGACCTAAATCATACTCATTCAACAGAAATAGTTATTTAAAGCAACTAAAATGGAAAGATGTTTATGCCTTCAGGACATGGTCCCATTAAATTTTTTTCATTATTTCCACTGAGAGAAAAATATGTTTTGCAGAAGCAAAATCTGTTGCTTTTTTCTCTTTTTCGAGATAAGGTTTTCCTGTTGCCCCAGCTGGCCTGGAACTTGCTATGTAGACAAGGCTGGCCTTGAACTTCCAGAGATCTGCCTGCCTCTGCATCCCGAGTGCTGGGATTAAAGAGAGACACTACCATGCCTAGTGGGAAATCTTTTTGGTTTTAGTGGTATTGAAGGGGTTAAACTATGCCTTAGCATGTTTATGTGAAGTTTTAGAAAAAGCAAACCCGAAAGTGATTGAAATCCAGTTAATGATTGATCAGGAAAGGGCAGGATAGAATTTTTCTGGAGTGATGGGGGTACTCTGTTGAGAGGCTAGGGAGATGGCTCAGGGGTTAGGAGCACCAGCTCTTCAATCAAAGGACCCAGGTTTGATTCCCAGCACCCACATGGTAGCCAGCAACCATCCTTAACTCCAATGGTAGAGGATCTGACTCCCTCTTCTGACCTCTGTGGGCATTGCATGCATGGATGCACTCATGTACATGCAGGCAAAGCACTCATATGAAATAAAAATACATTAAAAATTAAAGTACTTGATAGAGATGTGGCTTATAATGGCCATTCATCAAAACAGACTTATTATAGTGTTGAGATTTGCATATTTATGTAAATTATATCTCAACTTTAAAGAAACTTTAGAAAACCGATCTTCATATTTCTCTAGTGTTTTAATATTTTGCAAAATACTTTCCAAATACCTTTTATAGATGGGAGAAACCACTGTTATCGAAGTTCTCATGTAATTATTTCTGGAAATTATATTTGCGTTTGTGCGTGCGTGTGTGTGTGTGTGTCTGTGTGTCTAGTGCATGGATGTGCATGTGTGGATGTACATGCCCATGGGTGTGCATGTAGTAGTCAGAGCTTGACATCAGGCATCTTTCTCTCTTGTTTTCCATCTTATTCTGGTGAATAAGTAGAAGCTAGCTGTTTTGAGTAGACTGGTTAGCTAGGGGGTTTAGGGGCTATGGCTATTTCCCACGGTTAGAGGCATGTGGGATTCTCTCAGCTTTTAAAAAATATCTTATTTATTATTTCTATTTTATGTGTGAGTATGTTGCCTGTATGTGTGTAAGTGCACCCATGTCATGTGATACCCATAGAGGTCAGAAGAGAGGGAGTCAGATTCTCCTGGAAGTGGAGTTGTGGATTGTTTTTAGCTGCCATGTAGGTGCTAGGAATTGAACCCAAGTCCTCTGCAAGAGCAGCCAGTGCTCGTAGCTGCTGAGTCATGGCAACCCCTCTCCCAGCTTTTTACTTTGGTGCTGGGAATTCTAACATGGACTCTCCTGCTTGCAGAACAAGCATTTATACACACGGAGCCATCTCCTTAGTCTCTATCTCTAAAACGTTTTTTTTTTTTTTTTTTTTTTTTTTTTTTTTTTTTTTTTGGTCTTTTCAAGACAGGGTCTCCCTGTAGTCCCAGCTGTCCTGGACTCACTCTGTAGACCAAGCTGGCCTTGAACTCACAAAGATCCGCCTGCCTCTGCTCTCTGAAACGTTTTTGAGGAAGGTTTTGGAAATGTTAAAGTATGAGCCTTAGAGTTTTATATGCCTATTTTCTTTTCTGGAAAGAGAACTGCTCTTGGAACAGACAGTCTGACTTCCTTGGCCTATGTGCATCTCCTTCCCTCTCTCTTGCTTTCTTAGAATCCAAACTTCCAGTTTGCTCCCAACTGGGATTTGAGTAACAGAGTAGTTATTGAATGAAAAAAAAAAAGGATTGCATCTTTAGGTAGATTATTCTGTGTGGCTACTGGTATTCTCAGGTAGACTTTAGACTTGGCAAACTTTCCTCTCCCTTCTCAGCACAACTGAGAGGTAAAAACATTCAGGAATGATATGCAGGCATCCACGAGAAAGCATATCATTGTCCATCTCAGACAACTTACTCGTTTAACAATTTTAGATAACATTTCCACAGTGAGGTGGGGTAGGTGTTGAAGTGCACTTGGCTGTTTCCTCAACTTCCAACAGGGATAAGAGCTAGAAATTACTTCCTTGAGCCCTGAGCCTACTTAAAGTTGATTGCTTATAGACATGGAAATTGCACTGGGATGGAAGCTGTACATTTGTACTCAGCATTTCTCCAACAGCACTAGTTATAAACTGCCCATTTCTAGCTTCAAGCCATAGGTAGAGTTTGCTCATGGGGCACAGTCATGAGCCTCAAGCTGGCCATGTAGGTTCCAAATGGGCACAGGTAGAGTTTTTCAGTCTAGAGCCAAAGGGTACAGGAGACTGTTTATGAGTTAGGATGGGCATAGGGAGAAAGTGGGCATCTGTTCCCCTTTCTTTCCTTGGGCAGAACTTGTAAGCCTTTAGTGGCATCCGAAATCTCCACTTTATTACAAATGGACACATTTCTGTGTTTAAATTCAGAAGCATCAATATAAACCAGTTTGATTGCTAAACAGGATTTAAACATGCTCTGCATGAAATTCCTTCAGGACAAGGTCTTGAGTGAGAGAGAGAGAGAGAGAGAGAGAGAGAGAGAGAGAGAGAGAGAGAGTATTCATACATATTCATATATGTATGCATGTGTATGTTTGAGTTTGCATGTGTGGCTGCATATGAAGGTCAGAGGTTGATGCTGGGCATCTTTAGTCTCTTTTCCATTTCATTTTTGGAGGGCAGGGGCTTTTACTGAACCTGGAGCTTACCCATTCATTTAGAGCTGTTGGCCAGAAAAACCTTAAGTATCATCTTGTTTTTGCCCACCCCGCCCCCCCAGCCCAGTTCTGGGATTACAGATACACACCAGTGTACCTTGCTTTTTATGGGACACTGGGGATCAAACTCGGATCCTCATGTTTGCGTGACAAACACTTTACCTACTGGCCCAGGATGAGGCTTTTGTTTGGTTTACCACCAATGAATCTGTCCTAGGGTCCTGTGGCAGTGTAAGATAAATGTTCATTAAATATTGATGTCACAGGATTGGCAGCACAGGCCTGCTGTTGTAGAACTTTATTAAGAACAATGGTAATATAGTCAGGATCTCTTGTTCCCTTCTTACAGGAAGGCAAAAATAAATCCTTTTGTGAGAGAATCAGGACTTGATAGGCTGCCACAGAGGATTTCTCTTAATCGTTTCCCTGAGATACACACACACACACACACACACACACACACACACACACACATTCATTAATTCATTAATATTCATAGCCATAGTCTGTGTTTCACTTCTAGAATAGGGAAATAGAATCTCATCATTCTGGGCTTCAGTGTTCTTGTGTTTATATAAGAGGTTGAATTAGAATATCTCTGAAGGGGGCTAGTATGAGAGAAAGGATCATTTTTTTTCTCATATCTCCAGGCTCATTCTTGAGACCAAAGCAGCCAACTATAGGAAGAAATTGTACTACACAGCTCTCATTGATTCTGGGCCCAGGCTCTCCCCCAGGAAGGGCTCAGGTCACAAAGAAACACTCCTTGTGCCCATGAAACCTGCAATTGGAAGTGTATCCCCCAGGCGATGAACAGTGGTTTTATTGTCAGACCCTCTACTTGCTGTGTAGGTAATGATAGATCTCTGCCATTTCCCCAAAGGCCTCTGAGGCTGTGTGGTGACAGTGATACAGGCATCTGGGGGTGTAGCAGGGTGAAGATACCTTTGTTTTCCCAGCAGGCAGCTGCTGATCCTACACATCAGGAGCGCTTCCCTCTGGGATCTTGGGCTAGAGCTGCTTATTTCTGGGAACAAGAATATTTCATATATCATCAAACTGAATAGCATGGAATTGGTCCAGTTGCCCTAAGCAGCCAGGGATTATGTCACAGATCACTCAGTTGTAGTTTCTGCCTTTGGTTTTCCCCTTGCCCCATAATTCTTGGGAGGAAGGAGGTTATTTTATGATCTTTATTTAGAACTAGCACAAAGGACCCCATGCTACAAATCCTGTAACTATTGATCGGCAGGCTCATAGTGAATCTTCTTAGCTATCTTAATCCTATCAAAAACTCCTGGAAAGAATAATACACACCCATTGAGTTGGCAAAGAAACATGGAAATGCTATTCAGTGGAAATGCTTTTAAATGTCACGAGCTGATACTGAATAGTCATTGGGGTAGCCATGCATAGGTACTGCTGTGTGTATTCTTCCTATAAGGTTTTGTACTTGTGCAAATGTAATCACTACTCTGCAAATCTGTATCCCACAATTTTCCCAACAAATATTCCGAATGTACTATTCTGTTTGTCTCTCCATTCCTGGGCTTCATTAGCTGCTCCCCCATTTCTGGAATGTCCCCCAAAGACCTACCTTCATTTTCATTTATCTTTTCTGAAAGTGCCCCTTTTTTACCATCCAAGTTTTCAGCAAGCTTAACTACCCATAACAAGTTTGACTTGTGCTAAGTCATGGTCTTTTCTTTTCCCCATCTCTTTATCTCGAATTGCTAACCTTAGTCTTTGCTCACAATTTTCTTTTATCTTATTTAGCAAGAATAGAAACTTATCCTGTAATAGTTCTTTATCCCAAGATCCTAGCATAGAACCACAATGCATATACCTCTAATATAGACCAAAGTCCTGCCTAAATATGAAACTTGTGGCTTGTGTGAATTATCTCTGTTATGCAGGTGGGAGAAAGGTTCATTTTGGAAGTGGAATAAGGTCACATAACTACTCATTTCAAGGTGGCATTTGAACTGGGCTCAGAATTTTTTTCTTTTTTTGACTTTTTGAGATAGGGTCTTCCTGTATCCCCACCTGGTCTGGAACTCACTATGTAGACCAGGCTGGCCTTGAACTCACAGAGATTGAATTTTTCTTTTGTATTTTTTTAATTATTTTGGCTCTTAAATTGTATTTGTTGACTTACACTGGAAGTGCATGCATGTAGAAAAAAACTCTAAAGGTTCTATCTTGTTCTCAAAGGACCTTATTTTTTTCCTTTAGGAAATCAATTATTCTGTTACTTGCTTATTTTTTTTTAATTTGTTTTATGTGTATGAGTGATTATACTGTCTGCATGTAAGTAGGTGCACCCGTGTCATGCAGTGCTGTGGAGGTCAGAAGAGGGCATCAGATTCCCCTGGAACTGGAGGTAAGACTGTCTTTAGCCGCCATGTGGGTGCTGGGAATTGAACCTAGGTCCTCTGCAAGAGCAGTCGGTGCTCTTAACCATTGAGCCATCTCTCCAGCCCCCAGGGACAATTTTTCTTACCATTGTTTCCTACTTGTCCCAGCTAATTGATCAAGGTCAGTTCATATCTCAAAGGGCTTCAAAGCTGAACCTGCCTTGTCCATTCTTCCTGCTCTTCTGATCAAGCCCTCACTCCCTACCCAAATGACTGCAACGTCCTTGCCCTGCATGCTTCAAGTCCTTTCCTCCCTCTCCCCCCTTCCAGTTCATATACAAATCTGTAGGAAATCCTTCTACTTTTGGAGTTCTTAGCCTACAGATTCTTTTTTTTTAATTGAAGAGCCTACAAATTCTTTTTTTTGAGCATAACATTTTTTAAATTTTTAAAAATTTTTTATTTATTTTTGTATGTGTATGAATGTACTGTCTGCATGTAGGTTTGTGCATCCGTGTCGTGCAATGCCGCGGAGGTCAGAAGAGGGTCTTGGATTCCCCTGGAACTGGAGTTCTCCTGGAATTGGAGTTACAGATGGTTCTTAGCCACCATGTGGGTGCTGGGGATCGAACCTGGGTCCTCTGCAAGAGCAGTCGGTGCTCTTAACCA